>BJKM01000405.1:267500-542803 GCA_015082035.1 Chaenogobius annularis | reverse complement strand
TCAATGCTCCCCTCGTCCTCTTCATATCTCTCGTCTCCCTCGTGGTAGTAGCCGTGCCTTGGGTGCTCACGATGAGTGTGGTGGTCGCTGTGGCGCATCTCCTGCTCAGCAGCTTTGGCATAAGTGTGGCGTCTACGCCTTTTCCTTCGGTGGGAAACTGGACTCCAATGTACAGAGGCTGGACATCTGAGAGAGACAAACACGCCAGCTGAGTTTGTTTTAGTTAATATAATACACAACATGGATATAATTTGGATAGGATGAAGCAGAGCCACCACGATGGTGTAGGTAAACCTCTGCCCCAGGCTGACAAGGGCGCCATAAAATACAATTTACTTCACCAACAGGCTTGAAAATGTTTCTTCTTATATGTAAATGATGGTGTTTAATTCCTTGAACTTTCTCCATAAGGAGGCGATCAAGGCTAATCTAATCTAAATTGGTATAGCAAAAATTACCTTTTTTTATC
The DNA here is from genome assembly GCA_015082035.1 of Chaenogobius annularis. Lineage (NCBI taxonomy): Eukaryota > Metazoa > Chordata > Actinopteri > Gobiiformes > Gobiidae > Chaenogobius > Chaenogobius annularis. The sequence continues at coordinate 542,334 of BJKM01000405.1, read as the reverse complement.
ATCTACTTTTAAAGTTTTACTTATGAGGCCACCCCAGACCATTTGCCTAGGGTCGCAAGGTCGCATGGCTAGAGATGGCTCTGTTTGTTAGACTGTTCGTGTGACTTCATGAACATTGTTCAGTTTAAGGTGGTCGGCAGCTGAGAATTCTGCAGTACAATTTGCTTTTCAGCTTTTATATTGTAGATGCTTTAACCTCCACAATGAAATAAAAACAAGAATTAAAAACTTCAATTGGAAAGTGAAAACATGGCACATTTGTGAACCATATCAAGCAAAAAATAAGAAGGTTCTGATTTCTTTCAGTCGTCCATTGAGCTATATAAGCTCTGCCCTTCATTTGAGGTTAAATCAAATACTAAACCGAACAGACAAATTAAAATTCTCACCTTCATCATCATACTCGCCTGTTACCTTTGCTCCTTCCTCTCTGCCAGTCATGGTGGTCCATTCTAGGAGACACAGGACGAGTTTACTTTTTGAATAGCCAGGAAACTATAGCCTTAGAAACACCTTAATGCAGCACCATGCACCACCCTAGTACCAATGGCATCACATGTACCATCCCAAATGAAATAGGTCAATACATGACAGGAAAACTCAATGGAAATCCAGCAAGCCTCTGGCCTCTGACTACACAACAGATCAGGGAAACAAATAACACAGAAATTCCGTCTTTTCCTTAAACTAACTTATGACTATCTATAGTACAAATGTTGAGCATTGATATAAGAACATGTGGTGCATGTGCATTTAGGCTGACTGTCCTCACTTGCCGCTAACATGACACATTGATTCACCAATTTCTTGTGGCGTTGTGACGTATGTCTGTGACTTGGGTGAGTTTCTGGCTGATCAATATGTGCCATTTGCAATCACTAACTAGTTCCTGAAACCTGGTCACTGACTGTGAAGGACAGTCACATGAGAGCAGTCATGCAGACGCATTTGTGAGCCAAACTACACGCTTGTAATACACTAGTGTGGATTACACGAATAAGACTTCTGAGAAATAACATTGGTTGTAGTATTCTTGACACTATGTGAGTTACACACTAAAAGTTTGTTTGCAAAAGATTAAAACTGCAATGTCTTAACATTGTCCTCAGCCTGAGCACAGCCCAGACAAGTCCGTGCCCCAAGCCTCAAAATCACTGAGCAGGAACATTTTCTGCAAAAGGAATTTGTCAAGACATTTTCTGTAAAATCTGTTAGAAAGTAAAATATAGTAACCCTAACCCTAACCCTAACCCGAGTAATACAAGGTTGAAGTGACAAACAGAAACAAAAGTACTTTCAAGTTACGAGATACAAAGAAAGAAAGAAAAAACAAAACTCATATCCAAATTTCCATATTTTTCACGATCAACTTTCTATTTCCAAACACAGTCTTATGTCGATATGATGCCTTTTCAAATCGCCAAATAGTTTTACTTTTATGCAAATATAGTTATTACATAATGAGCAGAAAAGTAGCAGAAAAACATACAAAAGCATAATTTTCTTTCCTTAAAAAACTTACCTGATGTGTGGAAGCCTCAGCAGATTAATGAACCTATGGAGAAAAGGCTACACTAACAACAGACGTGCTTCTGTGCTTTCACTAAAACTAGGTTTGAGTACACTGAGTGGGAATGAGATCAATTGAATGGATGGGACATCCATCACAGCTTTGCACATTGCTCAATGTCACAATCAATGATGCAAATGTTAGGCTGTAATTGTTTGATTTCAAATGTGCAGTTTTAAAACCCTTACAAAAAAGATCGATTATAACCTGCCAAATTGAACAACAGTGCCAAAATATTTCTGTTTGTGTTTTCAAACATAAAATCCAGCAGATCGTTGTTGACACTTGCTCTTGCTAATGAATTACAACAATAATAAACAAAACAACAGAATAAAAGCTGGCTTGAGAGTGACAGAAGAGTTAGTTTTGAGTCTGGACCATGGAAGTATAATCGGAAATGTTCACGTTATAAATGGATGGTTTGGACATTCACACTGTTCTTGTCTGTGGCGTGTGCAATTGTGTGTATGCAAACAACGATTGAATTAATTGAACAATGGAGCCAAGACCTAACCCACGCAGGGGTAAGTCAGAGAAAGAAGACCAACTCAATTCCATCAGAGCGGTCCTCCAAGAAGGGTCTTGGGAGATAAGCTAACTTTTCTCTGCCATAAATCTGTGCCCGTTTTTCTTGGACGTGATGTAAACTGCATCATGCAAAATCAAGCAAAGGACCTTTTTGCAGCTTTTCAAGGCTACAACAAAACTTGGATCCAGGACATCCTCTTCAGACCAGCCTCATCGGTGCAATGAACCCTGGCGACACAGACACACATTGGCCCAGCTCCTCAGGATCACAGCTTCTACTGGTTCTGGTTGTATGAATGCATTTCACAATCACTGATAAGATCATCTTAGAATTGACTCACACAAAACTTGCTGATAAAGCACAATCATGTCCAGCGTCTCCATCTGTTATCGACTCATTTGCATAGTTCATATTCATATTTATCTGTTTAATTATTTGGTCAATAAATCTTCATAAACCACATTTGGTAAAGTGTTCATTCATTTCCAGAAAAGGGGTCAATGTCACGGTTACATTCTCACATTCAGATTAACGAGCAAGATACATTTTTAATAAATTAATTAATTTAGATATTTCATTCTAATAAACTCTAATAAACATACCCACACTCATGCAGTCATGTTTGAAATCTCGATACAATTCTTTAATCGATATCAACTTTGAATGTTACTTTCTTTCATAAGTGGGAGGACATGAATCACATTACAGTACTTGTACTAGTAAGAATCCCTACTATAGTCCTGGATAGTTAGTTCACGCGTCACTTGTTCAAACCTTATTCAAAGCTCAGATGTCAGATTTGTACAGGTTCACTCTGTGTTCAGTTAGTGGGGAGCAGGTGATATGAACCATGCTCTAGCAGTGAAGTCTCAATAACCTCAATTCAAAGCGACATGACAAAAGTCCTGCAAATTGTGATGCACAAATCAGTTTCCAATTTAAAGAGATGACATACAAACGGACCACAGTCTTTTGACCTCATGTTACTCTAACATAGGCTATCCTTGTAAGTAAAAAATGTAGGCTACGTAGCCCTAACTGCGTATATTTTAATAGATTTTAATATATAATATACATATCATTATTAACATATAAAATGTTGACTAGAGCAAAACAAGTCCCACAGGCAGCCCACCCACCACCAGAAAGGCCGTTTGGGCAAATGCAGATGGATTTCATTGAACTAACTCCATGCGAGGGCAAGAAATTCTGTCTGGTGTTTGTTGATGTTTGGTGCCGGTATGTGGAAGCTTTCGCCTGTAGACATGCTTCTAGTAACGCAGTGGTCAAAGCTCTGATCACAGAGATTGTGCCACGCTGGGGCATCCCTGAAAACAATTCTAGTGACAATGGCAGCCATTTTGTAGCTAAGTTGGTTTAGGAAGTGGGTCAATTTCTGGGCATTGATCTCCGTAAACACACCTCTTATCATCCCGAATCATCAGGGCTCGTCGAAAGGAGTAACAGGACGATCAAAACAAAACTGACAAAAATCTGTAAGCAAACAGGACTCTCCTGGGTCAAGGCGCTTCCACTCGCACTCATGTACATGCGTATACGAGTACAGGCAAGATGTAAAATGAGGCCATTTGAAATTCTGTTTGCTCACCAACCTAATATAGGCCTGAGCCCACCTCCACCCCGAGACCTACCCGATTCTTCCCTGTGTGATGATTCAATGTTATCTTATTGTAAAGAATTGGATGGGCAAGGCAAGTTTATTTGTAGAGCACAATTCGTACACAAAGGCAATTCAAAATGCTTCACACAACAGGGAAAAAAATGCATTAAAATCACAAAGACATGACAGAATAGTTTAAGAAATAAAAGAGAAGAATGCAAATAAAATCATTTCAGTCATATGCACAGTTAAACAAAATCGTTTTTAGCTTAGATTTGAACATTGCCAGAGTAGCGGCCTGTCTCACATCCTCAGGAAGACTGTTCCAGATTTTAGCTGCATAAAACTGAAACGCAGATTCCCCATGTTTAGTCCTGACTCTGGGCACCAGCAGGAGGCCGGTCCCTGAGGTCCTCAGAGTCCAAGATGGTTCATATGGCACTAACATGTCCGAGATGTACTTTGGTGCTAGGCCATGGAGAGACTTGTATACAAGCAGAGCTGCTTTGAAGTCTATTCTCTGAGCCACAGGGAGCCAGTGCAGAGACCTGAGCACAGGACTAATGTGATCGTACTTCCTGGTTCTAGTCAGGACCCGAGCAGCAGCGTTCTGGATGTACTGCAGCTGTTTTACAGCTCTTTTGGAGAGGCCAGTGAGCAGGCCGTTACAGTAGTCTAATCTACAAGAGACAAACGCATGGATAAGTCTCTCCAAGTCTGGTTTCAACACTATACTTTTGATTTTGGCAATTTTTTTTTTAGATGGTAAAAAGCTGCTGATGTTATTGATTTGACGTGGCTGTTAAAATTCAAGTCTGAGTCCATTATTACCCCCAGATTTCTAACTTGATTTGTAGGTTTTAGAGCGAGACTCTGGAGGTGATTGCTAACACTTTCTCTTTGTTTCTGTGGGCCAAAGACGATGATTTCAGTCTTGTCTGAGTTCAGATGGAGAAAGTTGTTTTGCATCCACACACTGATCTGTCGGATGCAGTGACAGAGTGAATCCATTGGTCCATATTCACCTGCCGTCAGTGAAACATAGATCTGAGTGTCGTCTGCATAATTGTGATAGGACACATTTTTGCTGCGTATCAACTGACCTAACGGCAGCATGTAGAGGTTGAATAGAAGGGGTCCCAGGATTGACCCTTGGGGCTCCCCACAGGTCAGGGGCATCTGGTCTGAAACACAGTTACAAATTTCAACAAAGTACTTCCTGTCTTCCAGATAGGACTTTAACCAGTTTAGGGCAGTGCCAGTGATGCCCACCCAGTCCTCTAGTCTCTGTAAGAGGATCCCATGATCGACAGTGTCAAAAGCAGCACTCAGATCTAACAGAATTAAGACTGAGGCTTTGCCCGCGTCAGTGTTCAGGTGGATGTCATTTGGAAACCATCAAATGAGTTGTTTATTAAGAGGAAATCAGTGAGCTGTTGGTAAACAACCTTTTCAAGGACTTTGCCCCAAAATGGCAGATTAGAGATGGACCGGTAATTACCCGTAAGTACTGTGGCATCAAGACTGCTCTTCTTCAAAGACATTATGAATGTTCCAGATTGAAGAAACGTGTTAACTATGTGAGTGAGTGGTGCTGACAAACTGTTCAGCACAGACTTTAGAAATCTGGTAAGACATCGAGGCAGCATGTAGATGAACTCAGACTGGTGATGACCTCCTGGACAGTTTTGTCAGTAACAGGTGCAAAGTGAGTCAGCTCCAAGTGTGTAGGAGGTTTTAGGGTTATTTTTTGCATTGTAGAATTTATAGCATTTTTAATGCCCTGAACTTTGTCATTAAAGAATAATGCAAACTCATTACACTCGGACGTGGAAATGAGTTCTAACGGCAGCTGAGCTGGAGGGTTTGTTAATCTGTTTACTGTGGCAAACAGGACACGCGAGATGTTACTACAGCTTCCAGTTATTTCAGAAAAAATATCCTTCGCTAGTACATAAAATTAGGTTGTACATGTACAACTTCTCTCTGCCAATCTCCTTTTGAACCTGGAGCTTTGACTGGCGCCATTTTCATTCGGCCCGGCGGCACTCCTTTTTCTGTGCTCTGACTGAATCATCACTTCTCCATGGCGCCTTCTGCTTATTTTTAACAATTTTAGCCTTCATAGGGGCAATGGTGTCGAGAATATTCAAACCACTAGATGTAACAGAGTTCAACAAATAATTTACATTAGAACATGAGACATTTTCAAAGTTAAGCATTTCCATAAACAGTTTTCCTGTGCTGTCATTTATATGTCTCCTCCGAACAACTGCAGGACCAGCTGGTGGTTTGGGGAAAACAGACAGGTCAAAGAAGACACAGAAGTGACCACATTGATGTTTGAAATATTAACCCCTTTTGTAATTAGAAGATCTAGAGTGTGCCCTCTGCTGTGGGTGGGGCCACTCACGTGCTGAGTAAGACCAAAAGTTTCAAGGACAGCATGAAGCTCTTTAGCGTTTCTGTCGCAAATATTATCAACATGAACGTTGAAATCACCTGTTACGACCAAACCATCAAAGTCTGTGCATACAACTGAAAGCATCTCAGTAAAATCATCAATAAGGCTTTGGCAGTGCTGGGGAGGCGTGTATAAAGCAATAAAGAGATGGATGGAGACAGTTTTACTCAAATGTTGAAAACACCTCAAAGGACAACCTGTGGGCAACCATTTCATCTCTAACAAAAGCACACACACCACCTCCCTTTTTGTTTTCTCGTGTTTCAGATTCAAATTTAAAGTTGGGTGGAGCAGATTCTATTAGAACTAAATTTCCTGTGTTTTTGTCAAACCATGTTTCAGTTAAAAACATGTAATCAAGATTATAAGAAGAAATACAATTACTAATTAAGAATGATTTGTTACATAAAGATCTGACATTTAGCACAGCAAGTTTCAGACTAGTTTCAGTGGGACTGGGCGTTATCTTTTTGCAGGGGATATGAGTCAAATTTCTTGGATTGGGCAGCCTGACTCGCATTTTGTTTTCCCGTCTTTGTGAAGTGACTACAGGATGCACTGTTGTCCTCTATTTCTGCGCAGGTAAAAACCGCTCTCCCGAAGGCAGCTGAAGCTGTACTTCATAACTTCAAGCCAGGAGACTGGCTCCTGGTCTGAGAGCCAAGGCGTAAGCACTGGAGGTCGAAACGCTGGTTAGGGCCATTCTAAGTTTTTCTCATCACGGACACCGCAGTGAAAGTAGCCGAACGGGATACTTGGGTTCACGCATCACACTGTCAAGCAGTCTTCAGCTCACCTGTGGAGCTCGACAACAACAACATGGCTGTCTGTCCACCCGTGGGTCAGACACAAGGGACTCCAACCTCGACCACTGAGAGCAGGGGTCAGAGCAGGTCATAAAGCTCGACCCGCACCAGAGCCCACTGATCGGGTGCTCTGAGCACGTGGCACTCCGCCAAAACCCAGCGCAGTTTGAAGCTCTGCCTTGTTTGGTAATCGCATCTACACAAACACGATCTTTGTTGTCTTCATGGCTCCTAAAGCTCATCCATGTGCTCTTCGGGAGGAGAAGAGCCCCCCGGAGCCTAAGAACTCTAACCTGATCGACAGGAGGGTTAACATCAGGTCACTGAATTGTAGAAAATTGATGTATGCATCGTTGTTGTCAGTCACCCTGGCTTTGTTAATCCTGTGGTTCATTGCTCCGCCTAGCCATGTCCCAACAGAGAACAAAGGTTCAACCGTAACGCTCGTACACTGCATCATGATGACAATACACAGATTGGGTCTCTTATACTTATTCATAACCATTCCACGGTCTATACTCTAAATTACTGGTATCGATATGCTAAATACATAGCCGATAGCCATAAACGGAAAGATTGTTATGTATGTACACATATGCCCGTAGCAACGACTTCGCCTCTCCCTGTACCTGATTTAGCCACCATTTTACCTAAAACTCTAATCTCTTTGGAAAATACTAAACTCCTGAGTAAGATAGTTTGGTCTGTGTGGAAAGTGATGATTCCTCTCCACAAGGCGACCTGAAATTAACATTAGACCTCCTGAGAATTTAGAACTGGGACCACTCTCTGGACCAGTACATATTCAACCTGGCTCTAAATTTGCATGTTTCGCATAGAATATTATATCATCCTTGTCCACAGAATCTGAACTTAAACCACTGCATGTAGGACAAATCCCGAATATATATTGTTCTGCCGTACATGTCCCGTGAACCCTTCTGAGGGATGGCATTCATTTGAATACAACTCAGGCGGGTCCCGGAACCACATGTGCACCATACTACACTGTGCCACACATTTTAGTTCCAATAGAGGATTACATGTTTCTCTGTGGATATTACATGTATGAATGTCTTCCAGCTGGATGGGTGGGCCGTTGCACTGCTGTTATCCCGTCGGCTCATTCATACATAATATCCGGGACACCACATCTTACACACAGAGCTCAGCGGGATCTTTATCGTTATTAATTAGGATTCTTATTAATTAAGTGCGGTAATGTGAAGATGAGATACTCAATGGTCAAGAGTACCAGGGCAAAATAGAATTTCTGTGGTTATGGTTAAAGGTTTCTCCTCTGAAAGGTTTTTCTTCAGCTAATTTTATATATATATATATATATATATATATATATATATATATATATAATATATATATATATATATATATATATATATATATATATATATATATATATATATATATTGGGTTTCAGGTTATTAATTGACTGATGAGGATGATTTGTTGTTATTGTGAGTCATAATTATCAGAAGAGAAGATTGTAATGGAAAAATGTGTTTCTATTGAGGTTGCAAATAATGTTATGTCTATGTGTCATATAATATTATCTTAGCTCCGGCCAAATCATGGGTCAAAACCTTGAGGGTTGTTTTTGTTTTGACTAGAGCTGATTTGATTGTGACAATGTGCGTACATCTCGATGTATGTTACTGCCTTTAAAAGGATGTGTACTGTCATTGTTCTGGAGTTGAGGGAAAGTTGATCTTGTCGGGGAAAGTGTTGTTTATTTACTGTGCACGAGTAAATAAAGATCCACCTTTTGAGAACGACAAACTCTGTTTACCTTTTTATTTCTTAGTACTTTTCCTCAGTCGTCATCAGTCTGCTAAACCTGTGTGTTGTCAATATAGACCAATCTCATAATTGATCCAGGGACTGTTGCCTAACTACAGGCTTATAACCTGTATCAAGGGGCAATTATAGCTTTCCAACTTTAGGGTGCTCAGCACCCAGGGGTAATACATGCAAAAAATACCCTGCTTTGCTGTGCAAGCTTTCTCATCTCTCTGTGGTATAGTATAGGTAGGTACATTTAGTGCACATTTTTCTGTGGCGTTTGAGTCTATTCCTGCTTTGTAACCTATGAGCATGGCCTCTGTGGTTTAGTCCTCCTCAGTTTTGTTAAACAGTTTAAACTGTACTATTGTATAAAACTAAAACTGTTTCCAAACCTATTCCGGGATAGTATTCAGAGTCAAGTTTGAGAATCTAGACTCTCCTCTCTGTCTCTCTTCTACTTAGTTGAACTAAATTAATATGTGTGAATAAATTGGTGTTATTATCATCTGTCTGGTGTTCATTCTGTCAGTGTCTAATCTGGATTCTCTCACTTACGTTTTGCTGTTGTTTCATTTTCTTTCACTTTTTGTGCAGTCAACCAAGAGATATACACTCATTAAAATAAATCCAAAGCATGCGGTAGGATATTAATATAATTTCACTTTCACATTCCACCATCTTAAAACATACAATGTTTGATTGTTAATTGCCCATGTAGGCTATATTTCTGTGGCAGGCATAAACAAATAATTGCACAGAAAAACAAACTCGAGGCATTTGTTTGAATACTGCAGTTTGACCTCCTTCCAGATGAATTAAAAGTATTTTTACTGAAGTACTGAGTACTGAAAATATGCTAAAGCACCCCTAAAAGTGGCCTATAATCGCCCTGACAGTAACTTTAGTTACAGAGGTGTGAGCATGTTGATGTTAAGACCATTTACTCTCCGTTGTGATCCAGTGTCGTAGCTTCCCAGAATTTAGCATCTCTTGATGGGAGCTGGCCCTTGACACGAAGGGAAGCGCTCCAGGTCTGCAGCAAGCTGTGCTATAATGAAAGGGACCTGAGAGCGGAGGCGCAGTGTGTCAGACTCGGATACATCTCTCATGAACTGCTGCGTCTGTCACGCTCTCCCATTCTGCAACGCAGTTCCAATCCCAGCAACAGGGCGCAGGGCTATTTTTAACCAGAACCAACAGCACCGTGGGGAAAGATGGACCTTCTAGACAATGTTACCTTTTATAATGTGTCTCCAAACGCCACTGATGATTTCAACCAGTTTGTGCAGCCTGTTTGGCAAATAACGCTATGGGCTCTTGCTTATTGCAGCATAGTTGCAGTGTCAGTTGTGGGAAACGTGGTGGTCATTTGGATCATCCTGTCGCACAAACGCATGAGGACCGTGACCAACTACTTTTTGGTAAGTTGATTGTTGATGTTGCTGTTAAAGATGTAGAGCAAGTGCCTTTGTTGTAAATTAAGCTGCGGCTGCTTGCATGATTTTTATTGCAGTAGGCTGTATAGCAAAATAATAATAGTAAGAATAAGAATAATTTACAATAATAATTATAATAATAATCATAATAATCCTTTATTAGTAGTAATAGTCGGTTGCTGTATTTTCACAGGTAAATTTGGCTTTTGCTGAAGCTTCAATGTCAGCATTCAACACCGTGATCAACTTTGCATATGCTGTTCACAATGAGTGGTACTTTGGTTTAGTTTACTGTCGTTTTCACAACTTCTTCCCCATCGCTGCCATATTTGCCAGTATTTACTCAATGACGGCTATCGCTCTGGACAGGTATGATCTGTGTGGAAGTCCTGATTATATTCAGATGAGAGAGTGTGCCTTCCAGGAAGAGAGTACCAGAAGAACCTACTTTGTGCTTGAGGCTGTGTGTGTTGCAGGTACATTGCGATCATCCATCCTCTACAGCAGAGACTGTCTTCCACAGAGACTCGGGTGGTGGTTGTCATCATCTGGATCCTCGCCTTCCTCCTGGCTTTCCCTCAATACTATTACTCCTCTGTAACGCAGCTCCCAGGCCGTACTGTCTGCTATATAGACTGGCCAGACTACAGCACACTGGACTTTCAGAAAATGTGAGAGAAAATCAAATCTTCAAAACACAAAGCCCAGAATTTAGTGAAATTAGATTAAATATTTAGCTCTAATGTTGTCTGTTCAGCACGCAAAAATGACAGAATAATTTGTAATAGAAATGAACAATATAATATCTATCTAAAAAAAGAGAGCTTATTTCATTTACTGGAAAAATGATGTGCTGTTGGTCTTATTATTTTTCATCAGTGTAAAAAGATGAGCAATGACTCTAAAGAGGTGGACCTAACTTGATGCAAATATCTCTATGACACTTTCTCATTTACGGGTTGATATTTTAAGAGACGGCAACAATTTGTGAATTTTGTTGATAATCATATGCAAATTTCCCAAAAATGTATTTATTTTTCTCCTAGATATTATGTGTGTGTGACAGTGCTGATCTATTTCCTGCCCCTGTGCATAATGGGATGTGCTTATACAGCTGTGGGAATTACTCTTTGGGGAAGTGAGATCCCTGGAGACTCCTCTGAGCACTACACGGAACAACTTTTGGCCAAACGCAAGGTGGGGAATAACCCTGTTCATTTTGTAAATGTCACTGTTTAATTTAATGGGTTTTTAATCCGCTTGTGACAATAACAAATGGACAGATTATTTAAACCCACTTCTGTCTATTCTGTGGCAGGTGGTGAAAATGATGATTATTGTGGTGTGCACATTTGCAATGTGCTGGCTGCCATACCACATCTATTTCCTGCTCCACCAGTTCTGTCCTGATATTTTGGAGAATGTGTACATTCAGCAGGTTTACCTGGCCATTATGTGGCTGGCCATGAGCTCCACCATGTACAACCCCATCATCTACTACAGCCTCAACAGCCGGTAATGCTACTGTTAAAATCTCAGTCTGTTGCAATATGAAGTCATTGATCGGCAAATCTGTATTGGCAGATTTAGAGCTGGATTCCAACAGATTTTGTGTTGCTATGTGGTCCACGCGGCGAAGGAAGAGCTAGAGCTTAAATCCCCTCGGTACTTACAAACCCAGGTGTGTGCTGGGACACAAGAGGGATGATAAATCCAGGCATGTGGATGTCCTTATTTATCTGTACAACAGTAATCTAGTCAAGCAAGACTCAAAGTAACATTTTATTTTCATGATCTGAGAATGATCTTATGGCTCTGTGTATGTGTTTTCAGCTGAGCACATATCAAGCTAGTCGGATGGAAACTGCAGTGCCTGTTGCTGTACCTGCAAAAGAATGCTGCGTTTCCTTCTTGTGCATATGATCCCAATACTTAAATCTACTTAAATCAATACTGGCTCTTCATAATAGTCATAACAGAGCAGATGCAATATTGTGAAGCTTTGCTCTGTTTCGAGCTGTGTGCACCTCTGACAGTGGAAAATCTCCCAGTGTCCTGTCATGTGTATATGTGCAAAGAGGCTTGCTTACACGTGGCTTTATATAGAGAGAGCACCTGTTGGCAAGGATTAGCTCTTTGTTATGACAATGTGTTTGAGGGTGAGGGTTGATTATGGCATTTCAACAGCGTGGATAACGAACACTCAGACTCACAAGGGTAAATGAGGAAGGCTGAGCTCTCTACACTGCAGGCTCTGGGTGGGACGTTAGGTTTCATCTGTTGGGAATTGGTTGGGACAACATGGCTGTTCCAATTTAGTTTCAAAGGTTTTGCAGTTACGTTTGTTTTCAGACTCATAATTTGAATGTTGGCTTATGTTAAACTTATTGACAAACCAAAACCTCTTAAGAAACTGTTATGGAAAAATAACAGACTTCCTGGGGGGCCCAGGAAGTCTCAGGCCAAGCCTAGTTTTGGGCTTTCACACCAGTGCATTGTCTTTTTTCTGGGCCAGACGGCCAAAATGTAAATGTAATCAACAACCTTTGTCTTTGTTCTAGCATTTGACTTTTTCAGTACTTTTCCACTGCGAGGCATGTCATGTGATCACCTGTGTAAAAATGTATAAAAGAATGTGTCACCGCTGAGACTTGAGACTAGGAAGAGACAGCTGAGAGCAACATCTCGACCACAGAGATGTAGAAGCAGGGCTAGAGATTCATTCTGATTGTACAATAGAATTACCATTCACTTTTGAGAAAAGACAAACTCTGTTCAATTGTTTTACTTTATTTCTTGATAACTGTTAGAGATGTTTTTCCACAACAAAACTTCTGACAAAAATAAATCTTGACAAATTGCAATTTATAGCACTTTGTGATCCCTGAAACATTGGATATAAAAAGCCTACAGCAACATTAAAAGAACTGCAGGAATGTCTGGCAAGTACTGGCTGTGTAGTACATGTGACAACAATCTCACATATTTTTCATATGTCTGGGCTATGGGGATTTTGAACAGTTCCAAATACCCGCCAATATTGGAATGAAACCTTCAGGCTTCTACAGGAAAGATGAAGAGGAAGAGGAACTGCATCATTCAGCATGGCAATGACCCAAAGCATACATCCAAATCAACAAAAGAATGGCTTTACCAAAAGAAGATTCAAGTTTTAGAATGGGCCAGCCAGAGCCAAGACCTGTCTGATTGAAAATCTGTGGGATGATCTGAAGAGGGCTGTGGACAGGAGATGCCCTTCAATTCAGTTCAATTCAATTCAATTTATAACGCCCAAAATCACAACAGTTGTTGCCTCGAGGGGCGACGATGAAAAATAGAATAAAAACAGAATAAACAATGTTCATAGGGACTTGGTAATGTCCAAGCGTCACATGTCCTTAGACAGGAAAAACTATCAAACCTGTAGGAGTTCCACAGTGAAGGAGAGATTTGCAGATAGACAGTGGCGCTGGACCCACTCAAGAGGAGAACCAATTCTTCGAGGCCGATGAAGAACTGTTCATATGGAGTAGAGATCGTTTCTCCAGGCAGTTGAGGAGCATCTGGATCCACAGGTCATCAATGTGCCTGCTCCACTCCCGTCAGGGAAGTGGGAGAAGAAGAATGAAGAGTGATGAAAAATTGCAAGTGAAATTAAATATTGAATATTGTTTGATAGAAAAGTAGTAAGAAGCAGAGGATAGTGCTCAAGCTGCCATACTTCCCCCAGCATAGTTGCTCCTAGGGCAGCATAGCTGGGAACTGTAGGTCTTTATTTCTAAGGCCTAACTGGCCTGACCATAAGTGATTTCAAAGAGGTCCTTGCAGACAGATTTGCAGCGTTTAAGCAAAGAAATGTGGGCAAATATTGCCATGTCAAGATGTGCCATGTTGACAGACTCCTATCCAAAAAGACTGAGTGCTGTAATAAAGTCAAAAGATGCGTCAATAAAGTATTAGTTTAACGGTGTACACACTTATGTAACCACATTATTTTAGTTTTTTATTTTGACTCCCCAAAGGATAATCCCCCAACAGAATCATACAGGTTATAAGTCACATTAAAGGTGGGAACAGTTCTGAAATGATTTATCTTGGTCTAATTTTTTTAAATCACAAAACCTGGTCTTTTAACAGAGGTGTGTAGACTTTGTATATCCACTGTATAGTTAGTTACTAAGTGTGGGTTTGTGGTTTTGTGAAGTCTGTTTAGACCAAACTATTCCCTGGGGACAAAATGCGGCCCTCAGACACATTTTTCTTGGGCTTTGGGACTATTGGTGAATTGGCCCACATTATCTGAGAAATACTTTTATAGCCATTTTGAAATGTCCTCATCCATCCTAACCTTGATTACAGACAACTTGGTGAGATGAAGGTTTGGTGGCACCGTCAAGTCTCTGATAAATCTAACTTTTTTACGTTCAGATACATTTATAAATATGTCAATATGAAGTTGTACATTGACGTATGTGTAAATTAGCTTAATTTTAACAAGAAAAAAAACCAAACTAGAACTACAAGACAATACTCTCACTTGAAACACAAAATAGAATAGAAATCCCTCCCTTCATCTACCCCTTTCCACAGGGTGCGATCTCACAGCTTAGCCTATTAATTAGTCCATATTTTCCAGATATGAGGTAAATGATTTCCACATTTGTTCAAAGTTTGTTCTTTCTAGATGGTTTCTGTTATAACTCAATCTCCTTGCACAAGAGGCGGATCTGTCTCTTCACATACATTACACCGCCCTCCGCTTCATCTGAGTTTCAATATAGGACCCACAAGGAAAAAGGTATTGGACACTCCTGGTTTTATTTCAGCCATTTCTCTTTGGTGCAAATGAGTTCCTGTCCGTAAATGCCTTTAAACCAAGTTTAAACCATTGGGGACGGCATGAAATATGTGCAAAAATGTATTTTAATGTTAATGTTTTTTGTAACCGAGTCCTCTGTGCCATGACAGAAAAAGAGGTTTTTAATCTCAATGGCACACTCCTGGTTAAATAAAGGTTAAATTACAATATTTACAATTAAATGTATTAATTAATAAAACCTTAAGTGACGATAAATTAGGTGTTATAGAGACCCTTTTCTAAACATTGTTTAGGAATGACAACAATATGATTATGAACCAACTAAATTCACGAATTTAGTACTGCCATCTAGTGGTGTGATAGATACTTTTTAAACGTTTATACTGTGAAGCATGACTTGAGCATTACTTTCCTGCCAAATGCGGGTTACTGCAAAAGAAGTCACATAATACGCCTTAAGAGAGAAACGTAGATCAAATGGATTTTCACACTGTATTTTTGGGCTCTTCATTAGTCACAGAGCAGCGCACACACCGTCTGTGCGCTGAAAGTATTACAGTACATAATCACAGAGTCAGAAACTAACTTTAACAATAAGTCACTGTATAGTCAATGTCAGATATATTTACAGCTTTACAGAAGACAAAATTTTACATTTGGGAGTGTCTACTCCAAAAACACAACTGAAGGTATGTTTTTTAAGGCACATTGGTAAAGGAATGAAAGTTCCCTTGTTGTTGATAGAGAAACACTGATGTATGTAAACTACTGCTCCTTAAGAAGTGGCATTTTATTGTCAGTGATCAGTGAACACTTTAAGAACCTGCTTGTTTAGTTCACAGAATGTGGAGTGTCCTCTCACAGCATACACTGTATACAAATGCTGTTGGTCTCAATTCATGTAGTCATGAAGTTTCATCAACCTTTTAGCTCTTTCACAATTGAGAGAAGCTTAAAAGCCTGGAGGACAAAGTGGCAATCCTGAAGATCGGTCCATTACAGTGGAAGAAGTGTGGCTGCAGATACACAGCACCTGCATTGTGTCCTAGTCCTTTTGCTGAAGAGGGGTTTTCTCATCTGTTGAAACGCTTTGATTTCTTTCTGATGCAGCAGCATTGCGTTTACTTCTCTGTATTACACCAAACAAAGGAGACAAAAAGAAACACATTTCAACAATAGTTTTTCCACTACCAGACAAATGTGCCTTTTATTTAACATAAGCAGGTTCCTCTTGTAAAAAAGGACATTTGAATGTACTAAATTACAAATGGAAATTGCAGCACCCACCTGAGTTTTTAAGTTTATTTTTCTCCAC
Organism: Chaenogobius annularis; assembly: GCA_015082035.1. NCBI lineage: Eukaryota > Metazoa > Chordata > Actinopteri > Gobiiformes > Gobiidae > Chaenogobius > Chaenogobius annularis. The sequence continues at coordinate 525,971 of BJKM01000405.1, read as the reverse complement.
TTCATTTGAGCTCTTTATTGTCTCATTTTGTGTTGCCTAAAAAATAAAAAATAAATGACCACATCGTTCTTCAGCTCATTAACAACTACATTGTCTGTTCAGTGACAGTGAAATAAAGAATGTTGTAGGGATTGGTTGATATTAAGATGCATGCAGTCATTTGTGATCATTACTGATATGCGATTAAATAAAGCATGCAATATTATTTGACATTTTATTTGTATACATCTTCAGTTTTTTAACAAATACCAAAATATGTGACAACTGCTTTGATAAATTACTGAGAAAATCTGCAAGTAGAATTGAATTTTCTTTGATTCCAGCATGTGTTAATAGTTTTACGAACCAGCACTTCAGTCGTATTAAAAACTGCTTCACGGCCCTGGAACTTCTGTTAGGAGACATTAAACCACTAAGAATTGCTAAAAATATCATAGCTACATCTGCTTTGAATGCAAGGATCATACCCAACACCGTATTACTGTGTATTCACATTTAAGAAATAAGAGTTATGTAATTAGAATTTCTTTATGAATGGGATCAGGTTTTTGCTGATACTTCCTCAGCAGGTGAGGATCCCAAATGAGCTGAACAATGTGCGACACGTTGCAGCTGATTGACCTGATAAGCACTATGCAACTTTTGTTATTTAATAAGTCTGTGCAATAGACTTTACACATTGACCCCTACATGATGGTAAACATACATAAGATGTTCGTACATTTGAACGTTAGTACATTTAGGAGTGGACGAGGAATAGAAGCTGCTGTAGGAAATGTATATTACAAGTATAAAATATCTCGCTTTCCAAGAGAAATTATAAATTACATATACACATTTTCAAGATACAAAGCATGTCATATACATTATTTTTCATACAGTTTTCTATTCCTCTGCAAGGCATGAGACATTTGCTCGCAAGATGACATTTTAAAATGTTCCACATTATCCAAAATTTCTGATTTTCTAAAGCCTTTACACAGATTATTCTGATAGTTTCACTTATTAAATTAACTGAGCACGAGCCTCACAGCCATATTTATTAAAATGCTTTTTCTCACGCCAATTGCTACTGATCAAAAGGCGTCAGACACAATAGACAATTTTATATAAGAACTAATCAATTTACTTTTTACCATAAAGTTTCAGTTATAAAACCTAATTTGAACAAGAACGTGTCTAAAAGAATTATAGACGCCAGAACCAAGTATAATGTGGGACCTTTAACAATCAGTGTCAGACATTAGGGTAGCCTTTGTCCAATGTTACCTTTTGTCTCCGCAGCACCAGGATAGAAATCACTATAGTTGCCAGACCAAGAGCGATGAAGCCATACTGCATGTACTCCATAACAGCAGGCAGAACCACCAGGTTTGTGTGGAACGTGTTCAGGATGGGCCCATCAATATACCCACTCTAAAAGTTATACAAATGGTCTCGTTCAAATGCAGTTGGAGGTTTTTAAAATCGTACAAGTCGCATACCTCCGCAAACCAAATCATTGGCATTACCACCTCTGAAATCTTGCCCGTTTCTCTGTAGATATTATTCGGGCAAATACAACACACAAGTTATGGAAGTCTTCTTGAGGAAAAATAAAATCATTTTAGACATAACAGATGATGTAGCTTCTTACGTGATTCCTGGCACTGTCTTCATGTAAAGATTGAGCTGCAGGCGAATGGACACATTTAGAGGAACTCCCGTATCCTGTGGAAACAAACACATCTCAGAGGGGCAACACAGAACACATTAACATCTTATTTACACTATTAAATATGCACGTTGCATCATGTCAAATATATATAACTTGCAGTAGTTACTTTGAGTTAGCAGGAAAACAAACAATGTGTTTTATCAGAGCAGATAATCAGTGTCACACAGAGCTAACGGAGCATGTTAAACTAATCATAACTCAACCAATTTAGATAACACTGGCTCATTTGGTTTAATCATTGATTCAAACTTGAGGGAAGATTATTATTTAATGTGACAGTCTTTTACAAGGTTTACCCAATGCAAAAGAAAGATTTTAAACATTTTATTGGAGTAATAAACTTATCATTTTCAATTACTTATCAAACGCTCAGGTTAACGTAACATTAACATTAAAAATAGTGTTAACTCATCCCTGCTGAGCTTCAGTTGTTTCTATGTTCAGATATTCCAGTACGCATGAAGGCGTGTAGGCGCATGAGGCCTTTTACCCAAAGTTTAGCCATATTATCAGTCAAGGCCAAATCACAATAATAGCATGTGGAAAAAAGTACGCAGGTCAGAATGCCCCAGAAATGTTTTTTTAAAAACAAAACTGACGTGATCAAATGACACACAATCCAAAGTTCATGAAATACAATCAGTTAGCCTCTTCCTGAGGACTCTCACATAAGTCCCAAGGACACAGAGGGGGATTGGACTTTCCAACAGCTCATAATGGCCAATGCAAACTGGTCTCTTCACGCCTCATTCATGCCCCTTTTATCCATCTAAATATGGATCACTAAATAATATTCCAAGTTTTGATAGTGAGTGGAAAAACTACATAATTGGGTAATACTTAGCTTCCTTTGTAGACAATGAGAAATCGCCACTGACAGTATTATCTGATAACAAGTGTCACATTTTGTTGCTCATGCACTCACCGGGTGAATGTCGATGAAGAGGCCATGCTCCTCCTCAGTGGGAGCCAGGCCCTGCACAAAGTCCAGCAGCACTGGGTCAGCGTTAAAGAAGTGAGGGTGTGAGATGAACACTGGAGAATCTGTGAGACAAAGTAAATGTACATATTTGTAGATTTATTGGAAGACGTCTTTAATGATATTTTCATAGGAATAGAAACATATGTACTGTGGCGACAGCTACTGACGTTCAGCAGACCAGACTGTCTGCATGGACAAAAGCCTTCATTGGGTTCATAGTCTGTGCCATTAGCGAAAAGAGTCGTGGGTGCAACATATCTGTAATAAGGGATCCCCTTCATGTGACCCGGGCGCTGGTAAACAAGTTCCATTGATCTGGAAACAGATGTACGTTTGGTTTTGTTTGTGATACAAACTGTCAAACTGTTTATGTTTTGTAATATTCACCTGCAGGCATCAGGACTGTAAAAAGGCAACGTTGTTTCTTTGGTCATAAATGGAGGCCACATTTGTCCAGCTGTGCCATTAATCATGTTGCATTGAGGCGTTCGCCAGTTGCTTAGCTGCAGACGGAAACAACATTGAATAGCCAGGCGCCTTAGATTTCTGATACAGCAAATTCAACTATTCACGCTCACCTCTGTAAGGCCGTTCCAGGAGTCAACCCTGTGGACATTTTTGATGTCATCTTGTCCAGTGAAGATTGTGAACAGACCAGTGTTGGAGTTGTTAAACTAAAAACAGATTGCAGATTAGATCTTTTCTTTTTTAGAGATTGCCTTGAATTAATCAACACGTACCTCTGCAAAGAGACCAAACTTGCCAGTGGAAGGCAACATGCCCGGCAGATATTTATTTAGAAACTCAACCAGTTTGCTGTCATAGCCCCACATGAGCTCCTCAACTGTCTTGGTTAGAAAAGGGCCTTCTTTAAAGGTCTTAAAGGTTGTACTAATCATTAAACGCACAGCGTAAGGCAGATCTTGCATCATTACAGCAGCGCCCTGAAAATACAAGATGAACATCAATGTCATGTTTCCAAAATCCCAGCAGTGAAGAAGCACTGCCGTCTTACCAGGACAAGCATGTTAGGGATAGTGACAATGTCGGACTCATTGCCAACCGACATGTTTGGCTCAAAGTAGTACTGCCGGTACTCTCGGTACGAAACTGTGTTATTGGGATGAAATGTGATATTGTCCTTCTGACAACGTTTTCTGCAAGAAAAAGAACAAGTTAAAACTGAGCCTAAAATAGTAATTAAACATTGGGATGTAAAATAACCCATCATATTTGTAAGATCAACTAAAGAGACCTAACTTGGATTGTGTTTAATATTTACACAAAGAATGAATTCAATTAAAGAGGAACAATATATATAATTTTTTTTTAATGTAGAAGACCGGTATTATTGCTTTAATGGTTTGATGTAGTGCACGCCATAAAACAGTCGAACTGAGACTTAGAAAACATCGTTGTATACAGTAAATGCTAAACATCCCGATCCCTCCCGAGCTCTACTCTCCGATATAAAATATATGGGAGTTACATAACAGGCCCTACACGGCCCCCCACTACTCCTCAGAAAAGGAAGAATGAGCGACAAAAAAAAAGAAAGAAAAAAAAAAAAAAAAAAAAAAAAAAAAAAAAAAGAAAAAAAAAATAAGCACAAAATGTTCCCGGAAGACCACTAGAGAAAGTATACTTTTTATAACGTGGGTCAAAATAATTACAACAAAAATAACAAAAACAGTGTTTTGTATCATTTCTCTGGAATGTTGTTTACCTGTACACATATGGTCCTCGCTGCTCAAGCATTGGCTTTTCTCCTTTTAATATTTCTTTGGGATTGAGGACATTGAAAAAGTAGACAGACATGAAAAAGGGCACAGGGATGTCCTTCCACATAGTGTAAGTCAGCTCATTGTTCGGGTCAATCACTGTGTTCTGAAAAACCAAACAATTAAGAAACTACTGAAATGTCTGATCCACTTGCACAAACACATACTTACTCTTCATATTCAAACTTTTGATTCATTCATGTTACATTAGGAGTACTCTGTGCCATGAGTTATAATTAGACAAAGAACTATGTTTTCTTCATGAGCAGTATTATGTAAAATAATTTGAATAAACATTTAAAAGATAAATCAGATACAATTGTGCAAGCAGTGCATATCCTACAGTGTGAAAGATATGCATTTTAATTACATAATTAAAAGTTTATTGTAACTATTTACTACTTTTAGTCCATCCTGCTGCCTGTTGTAACTTGTTTGCTCCTCAACAATTATTTTAGAAAGTGACCTGTCGCTTACCTTTACGATCTGATCATCTATAACGAGGGGTCCCACAAAGGTAAGCACAATCCCAAAAAACACTCCAAAAGCCCCAGCCACAATGAACCCCACCGCCACTTTGGATTTATTGACTGCCATGCTGCTCTTGTGTAGCTCGTTGTCAAAGAAGCGGTCGGTGTTGTCCGCCCTCAGACCCTCAGACCCTCAGACCCTCAGACTGTGGGACCCTCAGCCTCGCGCTCCTGAAGCCTCTCACTCACGCCCTGCCTCAACGACGGAAAGCGCAAAGTGGCATTTTATTGCGCACTTTAGCGGCAGAGGTTGCATGTTGTTTTTTTGACCTGGTTTTTATGATCCCTCAGCACGCACGCACGGCACGCCTCCTGTTCGGCGCAAAGGATTATGGGAAATGTAGTGCCACAGCCTCATGGCCGTTATGCTACTTCTGGCATGTGTTTTGAAACGTTGAACATTTAGGCCGAAAAACTTGAATAAATTGAGGAGGGGGTTGAATGCCTGTGTAGACCTAATTTGCCAAGGAAAAAATATTATTTATTTTTTAACCAGGTTAAAATTGAGATCGAGACCTATATAATAATAATAATAATAATAATAATAATAATAATAATAATAATAATAATAATAATAATAATAATAATAACAATAATAATAATAATAATGATAATAATAATAATAATGATAATAATAATAATAATAATAATAATAATAATAATAATAATAATAATAACGTGCATTTCTGATATTAACCCAAAAGCATTGGTTCTTACCTTAATGATTTGGTCATGCATCACGGCTGGACCCACAATCAGCAGCACTGCTCCGAACACTACCGTGAGGATCCCCGCCACTAGAAAGCCAATGGCTACTTTGGATTTGTTGACAGCCATGACTGCTCAGTAACTTTCAAAGGTCCTGTTTCTGACGTGCTCGGTGTTGCAGACTTGGACAGACTATAGCTGTGCGTGATGGCTGGATTATAAGGTGCAGACCACGCCCAGGGGCCCGGACCTCTCATCAGGAACACAGCGGGGCCAGTGTGAGGACTCCATCGTGTTCACATTATCCTTAAACCATGTCAATTAACCACAAGTCACGCAGTCATAGTCAGATGATCAACCCCGGTGCATAAATTTACTCTAGGCCTGTTTTACACTAGAAATCTCTATATTCAGTCAAACTATTTAGTGTGAGTTTATTTTTTATCTTATTCATTTTTTATTCATGTCTTATTTTTTTTTATATTGACTATTATTTACTATTATTTTTGTTGTTTCATGTTGCGAAGAAAGTTTTGAAAGATTCACAAGATTCCCAAAGTTTGTGAATCTTGTTTTTATTCACTGACAATGGCAATAAACCTTTTTCTGATTCTATAGAAATGATTATTTTTTTAAACATTCAATTACATTTTGTATCATGCAAGCATACTAACGTCATGTTGTTTTGTTAAATTATAGGCAAGGTCAGTGGTTCCCAAAGTGGGGTCTGGGGTCCCGTAGGGGCCTCAGAGGCGCTGCAGGGGAACCCCAGCATGCCACGTTGTATAATTAAATTGTTGAAATGTACAAGTAAATCACCTTTACCAACTGTTTTTTTTTTATGTAACGTAAATATAAGAGGAAAAACATTAGGCCAACATGTAGAAAATGAATGAGGGATTACACTGATTAGGCCTACATAATTTTTTAGTGTGATTTATTATTGGGGGTCCCTGAGATCTTTGGACATGGGCTAGATTATTGCTCTTTGGGTTATGTAGGCTATTCTGGTCAAAACAGCAAACGATGTGGGCGCAGGCACATATGCTGTAGAACACTGCCTGATCAGTGTCTGAAAACAAAACTCACTGTTCATTTTCAGCCTATAGGATCATATAGTTTGGAACAAGCATACAAATCAAATGAAAAGAAATGTTCTTGTCTGCTGTTGGGAGTGGATGACGCAGATATGCGTTTCGAATGCAGAATTACCCCAAAGGCAAAGCCAGGCCAATGTCACTTGCTTCATAGATGGTGTGTTTCCACTGATAGAGAACATTTACAGTAAAATAAGTTACAGTTAAAATAAGTAAAAATTTCCTCTTTTGTTGTGTGTTATTACATTGTTGAATTCAGGGATTTGCCTGGATTTAGACCAATATTTTGGTGTGTATTATATGCATACTCTAAACAGGAATGAGTGCTGTTTAGAGCGGTAAAGAAATGGCTGAAGACTTTTGAACAGGAGCATCCGCACAGACCCATGGACATGAACATTCACACTGTTTCGACCTATATTATAAAAAATGTTATACTCTAAGATGACACAGGGTTGGCATTGTGTTGTGTTTTGGGTGTTATCGGTGTAGGTATGTCAGCTCACACACAAATCCTTTACAAGTCATGCAAACTTTGTTGAGAAAATTGTATTAAAGTTGAATTGAAAGATCTAAGAGAATAGGGAAACAGTGAGGGATAATGCTTCTTTAGTCAAAAATACATCCGGTCCGGTAACCACAATGAGCATACATAACTGTTTCGGTATCACATTGTAGGAGGCGTGACTCTTCTCTATAGAGTCTAGAATTTGAAATTACCAGCGAAATGTTAATTTGTCTTGAGTTTACATAGACATTTTGTGATATTTTCCAACAGGAGTCAGCTCAGACCATAAAATGGAAGCTAACCTAGCTCCAAGGAGTCACACATTGAGACCACAGATGAAATTTATGCACTGCTTCATTGGTGGATTTGGAAGATGAAGGACCCCTCTCTTATGTGGCTCACACATGACTATAGAGTACGCACTCGAGGGGCAGGAGTCCACTGAGCTGCAGCCCACCGCAGTGCCTCATCTGACTAAGCTGTGAAATCTCTCTTCCTCACATCATTTTAGATGTTAAAGCGTGACCACACACTGTCTCTTCACATGCCTTCCTGTTAAAACGCTGATTCTTATTTTTTCGAAAAGGAAGACTTCCACAAAATAAATCACCCCTAGACCCAGTTTCTTTAGGAAGTTAGTCACAATACATCACATGGCACAGATGATCCAGTTGAAGTACATTTTCCTGAGCCCATGACAAATAAGAGTCAAGATGTTTACCTTGTTTAATTGAAGGGTATACCAGGGATCAAGGATGAAAGGAGACATCACAGAAACATAATAACAGTCTCTTTATTCCTCTGACCCCAGGAAACATAATGTGCTGCTTTACTTTTGGCCATTTCTGATCCTTGTTGATTTATAAAATAGAAGCAGGTTTATTCTTAGTTACAAGAGATATGGATAGGACATGGCCTGGCCATGGACTGGCAGCCTACCAGCAGACTTTCCACCAAAGTGGAGCCTCCGTGCTCTGAGCATTTTATATCTGAAGTACAAAGCGTCATACATATAAAAGCAGAGTGACTTTTGTTTACAGCCACATGTTGATTAACTTTCACACTTGAAGACAGACACAGTTAAACATAAACTTATGTAAATGTATGGTCTTGTTTCTGGCAGAATCACATGCATTAAAACAAAAACAGATTTTTGTTCTTAATAAGAACATAAATATTGATACATTTCATCACACACACACCTAATATATTGTCATTTTTTAAGTCAAGTAGCCTAAAACCTGTCACTAACACCAGGCAATACCAAACTTAAGTAGAATCAACAAGCTTTCAATTAAACTTGTTCAACTGTAGGTAATATCTAGTTGCAGAAACTGCTATAGCTAATTTTGTCCACAAGGCGTCAGCCTCGATCCTTGGCTAAAATTGATCAATTTATGAAAAAGATGGAGGAGACACATACCATTGATGTGGTTAGCCTTAAAGCTCAAGCAGCCTTGTCCTAAATACTGTAGTTTTCATACACGCAGGACTATTCAATTGGCCCACTAGGCAATGGTCTGGCCCATCATTGTATATTGGGTCATGGGCCGGACCACATTGCAATGAAGCCTGGCAAACACGTGGTCCCTGGCCTACCGTGAACAGCAGCAGAGATGACTAACACTGAACAGAACTAACACCAAGCTAAATGGTCCGGCCCATCATGGTAAAATGGGCCATATTGCTCAGTAAAATGAGCTTAGAGCACTGTGTTTGCTCTGTTACTCAGTAAAACTGTACTATGCTTTTAACATCAATTGAATCAGATATTAACGCCATTTATAGTTAAGCCCTTATAGTCCTGGTTCAGATTCTGTGGTCGAAGATGTGGTTTAAGCCTGACCTACAATATCTTTAGTCTTGGTTCAGCACCAGATCCAGCTCTTGATCTGGTGCTATGATCTGCTCTAGTTCAAGTCTGATCATGGACTGACACTGAATTGGTCTTTGTTTAGTTCTGCTGTTTTTATGTGACAGAGCAATATTGTTTTATGTTTTATTTACTTCTGTGAAACAATAGATTTCTGTCCATTGCAAGTTGTTTGTGACTATTGGATACAAAGGATGAAATTGTGGTGCAGTTTTGTAGTCCGGCCCCCAGAAAATAGCCCTCCAAAAATCCCTTAAAATATAATTGAATAGCCCTAATATATAGTTTGATATGATCAGTATAGTCCAATAGTAGTCATTGGTGACCTTCAAAACACAAGCTCATCAGATCTTTTAAGTATTACATTGTACGAGCCTTATGTTTGTCAAACTGCAACACTGATTGGGGATTTTAAAAAGACATTTGTCCCATGTCTGCTGTGAGGCGAGGGTGTGTCCCAAGGGGAGTTGCCCTACAAGAAAGTGCATTGACCTGTATCTGCATTCATTCAGTCCCAGAGCAGAGCTTCGACCTGTTACACAGATGACTTGAGGCTGTTGGAGTAACAAGGATCCAAACCCAAACTCTTATGGAGATAGAAAGCATGGTTGCAAACAGCGTACTTGTTAGGGCAAGGGAAGGTAAGATTTCTTCATCTTTATTTAAAGAAAGGTCAAAGTTATAATGTTAAAATTAACACTTGAATTCTCGTAATTCGTAAATTGTATTTTGCTTTTAGACATGGTGATACAGTGCAGGGCATTTATTCGGTGGTGCATGTGATTCTATTGCTGTGTGTACAGTAACACAGCTTTGCCAGGCTTAAGCTGAAGTTGCTTTTTACTAAAAATTGTGAAGTGTAAAACATGAAAGATGTGGTACTTTGGCTTTAACTGTAACCCACATAATATCTGTTTTGGTAAATATAACAAGCGTTAAAGGTGAGCGCTATGCCAGTTGGTCTGAAAGTAAAACTAAGAATAATGCAGTCCTACAGGATTTGCTGACGTACTTGGTGAGCTATTATTAGCTCATTCATGCAGGTACAGCTGCATACTATTGTTAGAAACCTGATACATGAAGGGAACATGCGCATATTGTACAATCACAGGGTTAACAGGTGTCTTTATTAATTCATTCAATTCAATTTATCTTTGTAATGCCCAAAATCACTAAAGTGGTTGCCTCGAAGTGCAACAGTGAGAACAAATTACAAAATGTTCATAGGGACTTGGCAATGTCCCAGCATCCCATGTCTTTAGACAAATGCCCCAAAGTCCCCCTGTCCCCTGTACCCCTGGCGGACGGTAGTATACGGTAGTTTAGTATAAAAGTATTTAACTGTGCTCAGGTGGAGGAAACAAAGGCAGGAGCTGGAAGTGGAAAGAACTGCTGCGGTTCCCTCACATCAGTCAGTGCAAGGATTTAGCCCAGACCATTGGTTTGTTGAGTCTTTATCTATGACTTTAAGTTACACGGGTCATTCGAGGTCGTGTCTCACATTACTTTTTTGTATCAGAGCGAGACTACTACAGTTTATGTGTTCAGCAGCCGATTGGTAAGAAGCTCTTCCAACTCTTCTGTTGGAGTCGACCTGATCTGCAAAACTACATCTCCCTTCAAGATGCACTGGTACACACTCACTATGCCACCTCACTTTACAACAAAGTGAACAAAACTCAGACAGACTCATGTCAAGTGTCTGCAACAGACCACAAGGGGTCACAAGTACTGCTCTGTTGCTGTCTGTCCTGCAAATCTGTCCTGCAAATCAGGGATCCAATCAGGCCGATTTAATCCTGCCCACAACTCATCTTCCAATATTTTATTTTTTTTAATCTTGTTTACTGGTTTAAATCTGGGTTAGCACTAATTTAGAACTTGTTTAACTCGGCTTTAGACCTGTCTTGATTCTGGGTTAGTCCTGGCTCAGACCTGGTTGGTTCTAGTCTAGTCCTAGTTTTATTCTGGTTCAGTACTGGATGGGCAATTTTGCAAAGCAATGTTGCTAAAGCATTAAGTATGTTATTTCTCACATAAATCTAATCTATCAGTATTTTATTGTACTAACTCAATTGAAACAGTGCTTGGGATATTTTGTGCGACCAGCGTTACCGGCGTAATCCCTCATTTGTCCAGGAGTTTTCCATTGTAGAAAAAAGATTTTGTTAAAATCATCTGGAGCCTTTTTTAGAAAAATCTACTCTTGGATATACAATTAAACTTGTTTTTATCACCACTTATTCTTTATCTGTTATTTTATTATTTTTATTTTGCTGCATAAAATATACATTCCTACATATGTACGTATTCACAGTCAACCAGAAACATGGTAATGTGCATTTGTAACATTCTAAGTATATGTACATACAAACCAATAGGCCTAAATGGGTTTCTGTATTCTAGGAAAGCTTTGAGACCAAGTCGGATGCTGAGAGAAGGGTTTTTGGAATAAGCATCCTTGAAAGATTCGTGATTAGCCAGGTCAGAAAAAAAGTATTTACATTTGGAGGAACTTTATGTATTTGAGCAAGTCTTGAAATGATGTCTAATTTGTGTTCTTAATCTGTTCAGTATGTCCCCATTGTGCAGACGCATAAGCAGAGCTGCATACAAGCTCTGGAGCTGGACCCCAGTGCAGATGTTTTCTATACATGCAAAAAGTAGGTGTAGTGCTTATGCATTTATCTTAGTTGTACAGTTACACACAGTTATTTCCACCTGGAGAGACTCAAATGAAGACAATATGTGTTAGAGGATAAGGAATAATGTACAGTTATGAATGAAGAGCGATGCGGAGGTGCAGAGCAGGATATGATAGGAATCTTTCCTCTAGTCTCCAGCAATTAGACTGCAAATGTGGTGGAGGGCTGCATGAGCCAAGCTGCTGAGGTCTGAGTGGTGATTGGCCCAGCAGAGCCTATCATAGCTGAGCAGAGCAGTGCAGGTCGCTTGTGCGGTTGAGGCAACATTCCATTGACACAAAGACACATTAGGGAACTAAAACTGTTTCACACTTTTGATCTTCACAATTTGATCATTTATATCTAAACATTCTCTCTAGAAGAAGACCAGACTTTGCTAATTATTTCTGTGCACATTTACATTTTAAAACAGCTTTGTTCAAAACACTGGAGCAGGTTAAAATGACATAAAAAGTAAAAGTAATGACATCATCTCTTAACAACCCCCATAGCTTCACTTCCACATGATTCTTCAAGCGAGAAGAACTATTATCTGAGGATATAGAGTAAACTGCCCACAGTTTATCATATTCCTCTGAGGGGCTCCACATTAGCAGTACGCACTCAGAAGTCACCTCTAGTTGTTTATGACAATGCAATGCTGTCTGTATATCTAAACCTTTGTGTCTAATGTTGAACTTGTCTGCATTTATCAGAGATCTACATTCATATCTTTCTGGGAAACCATTCATGCAGTATCAAATGAGTATGTTTTTTGATCGATTTTTACAATGGAAAATGCTAGAGAGGTGAGTACGTGTAAATTGATCCTTTTAGTTGTTTCTTCTAAGGGCTTTGACCTAGGAACATGAGCATATATTTCCACTCAAGCTTGATGTGATTTAAGCTAATGTTTGTTTTTTGCTAAATTCTCCCATTATACTTTACCTGTGGCTGTCTGTTTCCTTAAGGCAGCCAGTCACAAAGCAGTGTTTCAGACAGTACAGACTTCTGGGAAAAGGAGGCTTTGGAGAGGTAGGTTTATGTACACACAATAACAGATTTTATAAGTATTTGCTTGAATGTATACCGCTTGAACCTTTGCAAAAGCACTAATGACTAGTTATGACAATGGAAATTAAAACGTCTTTATGTTTTCTTTTGTAGGTGTGGGCCTGTCAAGTGCGAGCTTCAGGAATGATGTATGCCTGCAAAAAACTTGACAAGACTCATGTGAAGAAACGGAGGAGAGAAGCTATGGCTCTAAACGAGAAAGAAATACTCGAAGCTGTCGACAGTCGGTTTGTTGTAAGACAGTTGGTTTAAAGTTCTTTCCAGAGTTTTAGACAGTTGTCCTAACCTGTTCCCACTGTGCAGGTAAATTTAGCGTATGCCTATGAAACCAAGCATGCCCTCTGCATGGTATTGACAATGATGAATGGAGGAGACCTGAGATTTCACATTTACAACATTGGTACTCCAGGACTAGAGCGAGAGAGGGTGAGCTTCTATGCTGCTGAGGTGTGCTGTGGGCTGACACACCTACACCAGATGTCAATAATCTACCGGTCAGTGGGCTCTTTAATCAGCCATTTATATATTACTCAGACAATGGCAATCATTTATCAAAATACTCCTTTATTTCTAGAGATCTTAAGCCTGAAAATATTCTCCTGGATGACTATGGTTTGTACAGCATAATATTATTTTATGCTAAACATGGCACTTGAAGGTGGAATTAATAAACAAAGTTCATGTTTGCTCCAGTGTTTATTGAGCAGAATGTAATGTGTTTGCATGATAAAAACCACAAATATCAAAAAACCAACACATCTGTTTAAGGAACTACTAAGGTACTGACACAGCAACAAAGACCGTTTAAGGAAGTAAATAGTTCAGGAAAGTAGGTGTGGTGGATCTATTTTGAGAACTAGAGCTGTCGTCCAATGAAGGAGTTTTGAAAATTGCATTTTTTACAAATTATGGCTTGTAGAAGAGTTAAAGTGGTTTGAATGGAAAGTGGGTAGGGAAAAATAAATATGCGTCACGAGCAAAAGTGTAATCTGTGAACCAGTTCAGTTAGTGTATTGCGTGATTTCAAACACAGGTCACATCCGGATCTCTGACCTGGGCCTCGCTGTGCGTTTGTCTGATGGCAAGCTGGCACATGGTCGGGTGGGAACTATTGGCTACATGGGTGAGTTGGTTCTCTGTGCAAACATAGAAAGCACGCTTTTAATATCGTAATCTAAATGTAAACCTGATTTTCAGCTCCCGAGGTGATTGGACACGAGCATTACGGGGTGAGCGCCGACTGGTGGGGTCTTGGATGTTTGATTTATGAAATGACTGCTGGTCAGCCCCCCTTGAGGATGAGAGGAGAGCACCCTAAACCCACTGAGATGGAGAGAAGAATTCAGAATGAAAAGGAGGAATACACTAAAATGTTCAGTAAGGAAGCCAAGCATCTGTGTTCCTCGGTAAATATCTCCGTCATAAAATACAATTTCGAAAAATAAAACATTAGAGTGTCTAGAATTGAAAACTTTTATCGTTATCAAGCTTTTGACCAAAGACCCGATGAAGCGGCTGGGATGCCAGGGCTCAGGGGGAAGTGAAGTGAAAGCGCACCCCTTTTTTAAAACAATTAACATCAGGATGCTGGAGGCCGGCTTGGTAACACCACCTTTTAAACCAGATGTAAGTGTCATTTAAAAAAATTTATTCATCAAGGATAGAGCACACATGTCACATAAAACAGCAAAGTTGTGCTTCATTTGTGATCTCCTAAACTGTGTTGAATAGCCCAGGTTGGTCTACTGCAGTGATGTACAGGACATTGAAGAGTTTTCTACTGTAAAAGGAGTGATTCTAGATGAGATAGACGGTGAATTTTACTCAATGTTCTGCACAGGTCGAGTTCCCAGAACATGGCAAAATGAGGTACACTTATTGTTATCTTATGTTTTTAAGAAAATACAGTGTTTGAAGTCGGTTTTCTCTCTTAGATGATAGAGACGGGATGTTTTAGGGAGCTGAATATTTTTGGTCCAATGGGTACTCGTTCTCCAGACCTAGAACATTCCCTGGCACCTGGTAGCCCTAAACGTGGCCTGCTGCATCGCATCTTTCGCAGACATGTAAGGACAAAATATATTTACGATTTCATTTGATTTTCTAGATAAAATTTTGCTCTGTTTGCCAATCAGCAGCTGCACTCAGACTCATCAGATGAAAATAAAGTGACCAAAGACTCTGAAGAAGATAGGAATTCAGGACCAGACTCTGAACTATGACCTATGAACAGTTTTACAGCTGAAGCTACATTTAAAAAAATGTATATTTGGAAAATTCAATGTAAATATATTTTGAAACAAACGACTACTGTGTTTCATTTTATTTATAAGTTATGGGGTAATAGCTTCTACAGGTTGAAAAACCTAAAATAAAATCACAACTAGAGTTGAAAGGTTTGTGATGTACAGAAGCATAGCAACCTGAATTTATACAAATGCACTTAATTATACTCTCAGCACTGTTTAGCTTGACAAAACATAGTTTTATTGGTTTCAGCGCAAACAATAAAAACAAACTTCATGAGTAAAAAAAAAAAAAAAATTGAGACTGTGCTAAATTATTAAATGGATGTAGGTGGCTACTACTCCTTACAATACAATGTGATGTATTATATGGTCAGTCAGTGGCCTGTACTGTATATGATGCATTATGACACAGTACATTGCACTGTTTTGCACATGGCACCGGAAAACGGTAAAAATAATAATATTTGAAATATTTGTATTGGTGAAATTATCCTCTAATAGAGACTTTGTTGTAAGGGCACTGATCATCCTTCCCAGGGAGGACTGCGCCTGCCGTCCACATCTGTCTCTGCATGGTACAACATGTCAGCTAGAGTGTGCTCTATCACAGCCCCCCAGCCCATGTCACTCATCTGAAACGGTAAACCAGAGACTCAGAATATAATCACATCTCTGCCACTGTAAAAAAAACAACAACAAAAAAAACACAAATTTAAATCTCACCGGCTGATACTTTAGATCTTTGGGAGGGTGTTTGAAGTGAGGCCCAAAATTTACTGACACCTACAAAACAAACTAAAATATGAAGGAATCCCCAAACATACAAACATATTAAATGTATTTATTGTAGGAATCTACTGACCGTGCAGCTCTTGTACAGTGAAATGGCTGGGTAGTAGATTCCTTCGAAAAGGTTTTCAAAGGCCACTCCTTGACTAGCCCCATTTTTGTAAAATATGATCTGAACCAGAAACACAAGTTAATAGCATTAACAATTGACCTTTTAAACAACAGATTTGTTATTTCACCTTACCTTACTAGGACTTGTTGCCTTAAGGCTTTTTTCAGCTTTATCCACATAGTCTTTTTCTTCAAAATACAAGTAACTCTTGAACTTGATAAGTGCCTGAAATCAGAAAAACAGCACTAAATCTGTGCCATTTTGTATGCCGTTTCTTCTTTCTCTTTTAAAAAAAATTTGTTTGAGGGTTACCTTGTCCTTGTATGTGTCAGGAAGAGCTTTTGCAGTTTCAGTTTCATCAGGCAGCTCAATGTAGAAACCCAGAGTGTCTCCCTGGCCATATCCTGAGGAATAGTGCTTTCCTATGGACTGGTGAAAGCGGGTGCCCTTCTTGCTCCGCCATGAATAACTAAACTTATCGTATCCTAAAGGAGCCTGCAAGTTACCTGAGAAGGAAAGAAATATACTTTATGTAGTACCATTGAGACTACATACTTTAGTTGTATGACGCTACACCCACCAAGAGGCTGAGACCACCCAAGCCTAGCAGCAGTGTCTGGAGGCATTTCATCAACAGTGACCTCAAAGTACCAGGCGCCTTTCCGCACACCGTGAGAGGCTCGCACCATCGAGTAGCCCTTCTCCCCAGTCACAGTGAGCCGATCGTCAGAGATCTTCAGCTGTGGTGCTAAAACAAACACGTGACAGCAAAATACAGCACACCATACATGTGAAATTGTATTAAAGCTCATGGCACTGTTCATCCAAAAGGCTTGTGAGGTACCTCGATCGTGTAGCGCCAGCAGCACCCTCTCATAGAGACAGGCCCTGTAGAGATCACCCGGGATAGGTTTCCCCGCCCAACAGTCCAGCTCCAGTTTTTCAGGATCAGGAGCGTGAGGGTCTGGCTCTGCAAGAATGTAGCGATAGCCATCCTTATTAAAGGGGTGCTCCAGAGGATAACCGTGAGGTGGGAGGCGTTGGGCTGAAAACAAAGGGTCACTGCACAGAGCAAACACAAAACAAAGATTAGATTATTATTTAATTTAGTGACCTCTGATGAGTGTGTGTGCTCCTACCTTCTGGTTCGCTTAGTGGCTCCAGCAGCAGTGCCTTCTTGTTGCTGCTGCTGTTTGCGTTTGGCTCCTCGTCCTTTTCCAGGACCTGCAGCCAATGCACCTTTAAATAAGAATAGGTATAAGAAAAATGTCCTAGAAAACTACAATACAGCTAGACAAACTTCACATAAGCGGCAGCAGCCCAGTTAACCAGACAGTTGTTTAATGACTATAGACTGTCCTCAAATAAAATTTCACATATAAGCAAGCAATCTTATGAACAAGACAACGGATTATTCTATAATCTATATTCAGAACTGTGGAAGTGTTAATACACTGTAAATTTGCTTTAAAACACATATAGGTGTAGGGTTATATTTATTTTATGTATCTTTTGCACCCTATTCTCAACTTCTCACAGAAACTTTTCCATAGAGATTTACTGGAGCACAGCTGAGGGATTGAATGAAGGAAAGCCCATTAGCAGCAAGCCAAAGACAAAGAAAGAGTAGGAACTTTTCAGAGGCAGGGAGAAGCAGGGAAATTATAAACACACACAGATGAAGTTGCCCATAAGATGCTTCTTGATCATATTAGTTGATTAAAATCTTGAATTTAAATTGAATTACAGATCTTGAACAAACATCAGGGTCAACTTCCATCCAAAGGATTACAAGACAAACAAATTAAGTAGCTCAGGGTACTATATATTCACCTGAGAAAGTAGATCCACCTGGAACACAATGCACAAAACGACCATTGTCACCGCGTTCAACACTCGAACATGAGCAATATAATTTGTTTATCCTTTGCCATCAACTATAGGCTGTGGTTTATGTATAAGTGCATACTGCTTTAATCTGCATAAAAGGCCACATATAAGTTTTCTCCTTCTCAGGTTATGGACAGGCCATGGCTTGTGTTCAGCTCAGAACCTCCAGAATTCCAGGCTGCAGAGGCTGCACTAGCACTGATTCATGATTGATGCAGGAGCTTGGCTTTGTGAGGATTCAGATCAGAGAGAGGACTTTAAGGTTTATTTCCAACTGGTTTTAGCCGAAGGTTATGACAAGTGGCAACGCAAAGTGTGCCTTGAGAACCAGAACCCAAAATGTAAATTATATAAAATGTTTTTGTAATTAAGAATAGAACATTACAATTGTAAACATGCTTACAACATAACTTAAGTAATGTGTATAAAATATTAAATCAAATCTGCCTTTTAATAATTTTCTCATGAATACTTACCGTTAAGTCCAGCAGTGGTGGGAGGAGCTGCACTCTGTTTCTGTGTATCATATGAAGGACCAATGTTTCCAAGATCCTAAAAGAAGACATAAACGTATCATCAAAGGGCAGTTGAATGCCAGAATATTCCTGTGTGTGGCATTAAAAAATACCTGATCCAAAAGGCCAAATTTGGGGTACTCTTCTTCTATGTCTTTGCTGCCAGGGTCAGGGTGTTCTTTTACAAGGAAAACATCTCGCTCTTTGCTCTAAATGAAAAAAGACACACAACGCATCATCTACTGACTAATGTTACAGAGAAGACATAAAAACATTGTTTCAAACACTCTCGGAAAGTAAAGAATAACATTACCATTGTCTTTACAATGTTGTTGGGCCATGTTAGTTTTCCCGGTCTCTGGCGAGTTGTCATGCACTCCCAGTATTTATCAATGAAGGGTATGATATCCTTAAAAAAGTTAATAGTCACAATATAATAATTAACATTAAAGTAACATTCCCTAGAATCCGAGGTGATCGCAATCTCTATCCCCAGCAAATATGCACATGGATATATAAAACAGATATTTGTTGCCCAAAGGCGTTATCTGAGAGGACAGCGTGAAATGGCCGAGGTCAGGAAGTGAACCCACGGCCACTGTGGTAGTAGCAAACAAACACGTGCAACGCCTTTAACCACTTACAATTAAAGTGGTTAAGAACGTTGCACATGTTGAAGTCTTAAATAATATTGACACAACATTTGAACAAATAAAGAATATTGAAGCAGACTTAATTATTCCTAGTAATGAGAGAATTTGATGAATAGAGACATGGTTTACCTTGTCCTTGGAGAACATCGTCTTTGGGTGTTCATCCTGTGTCCTGGAGCGCCAGGTGAGGTTGGCCAGCGCGGTGAGGCACATTTCCTTTAAATCTAGGACAAGGCAAATGGAGAAAATTGCTGGTAGAACACTTGAATTGATAATTGTGTAAGTATTTTTGAATGCACATACTTGCTTGTTTTCTTAAGAAGTAGGTGTTGCCACTATGGTGACATGCATTGCAATGGAAGACATAATTTGTCATAAAGGGAAGACAAGTCCTGAAAAGAAGGAGAACCGGGCATTAGAAAATCCAATAAATATTCCTGAAACACGGATGTTTTATTTAATAAGCATACACAGTGTCGATGCCAAAAGTATCTGCAGTGAACCACTTCATGCACAGGGCGCACTGGAGCTCCACGTCACCCAGCTGTCTGCCACTCTCCTCATCTCCAGACCCGGTAACAGTGTCTGCCGCCTCCGAGCCTTCACCTCCTGTGTCCTGGCATTCACCAACATAAATCGTATTACAAATCTCTGCGTGGTGGTTAGGGTTAGGGTTATACAGGGTTTCCCATAGATTTATACTGACGATGGCGGCACAAGCAATCCATTTGTTTGTGCTGCTGATCAAAAAAGCACTGATTACAAATGAAGTATCTTTACATGCCGTTCATTACAATACTAAAGGCATAAAGTAACATTCGTTTTACCAATTTTTGCTCATTCTATTTAAAGATTGTAGGGACACAAAATGAGATTATGGCGCGTACCATAGTCTCCTCTAATGGAAAACATAAACGCAGAAATGTTACCATTCCTTCCTTTCCATTGGAGGATTCAGTGTCCATGTTGGAAGGCAGTTCTCTGAATGTAGCATCACTGAAACAGAAAATTATAAATAAAGCCTGCCTTCAGTAAACGTTGTATGGAGATCAATCTTTCACCGAGGATGTAATGTAAACAAAGTGGAAATGGGCCAAAAGCATCAAAGACATCGACAGTTACAGCAGCAGCGCTATTTGCAGCTTAATGGGGCCTAATAATACAGCGTGTATTATCAAACACGGCTTATAAAAGAGCTAATACTGCATTAGAGCTGGAGAGATAAGAACATCGGTCAAATGCAAAAGGCATACCCATCTGCAGCCTCCGCACTTGCCCCAGACCCGACGCCCGCCTCTGGCTCAGTGGTCGCCATGTTTCAAATCAATGAAAACAAAAGAAACATCGCGAGAAACAGAACAACTTCCGGTGTGGAAGCTGAACAGCGCCCCCTCTGGGAAACTGACAAAACAACATGGTTGAAAATGGTGATTTAATGATTGTTTTTGTGGACTTCACTGCACTACCACAATATTAAACAAACGCTGTTGTCTGTTTTTGTCCACGTTTATGCCCCACTGAACCTCATGAGGAATAGTGATAGGCTACTAATTAAATTCGTTTTTTCAGGCTTTAAGAATATAAGACAGAGCTGTGTTGAGACCAGTCCATATGTATCCACATATTTTGAACCTGTCTTATAGGCCTCCTGCTACTAGACTTGTGCTGTTTATTTTCCTCTTTTCCTCGTGACATTAGGTTAGGTTAGGTGTCTTCATTCGTAGCCTTGGGTAAATTGATTTACAGTGATTAAGCAACATCAAACATACATGCACACAATATAAAAACAGACATAATGGATTAATCAATTGATTAATTACGCCAAGTGAGTTTGTTTAAGTATATTTAGCCAAGTGTAAATGTTCTCAAATCCAGTGGACTCATAATAACCTTAAAGCACACGTCAAAGCACACGTCAAATTTAAAACTATGAGAATTGCAACAGGCTACCGCAACATGTTGTTTGAGGAAACCTGTTTGGATTTTGTATGAGAATACAAGGAGATCACAAAACAGGTCAGGCTACCTAAACAAACAACACATTGATTTTAGCATTTGGAAATAATGATAGACCTTGTGGATTTAAACTACAGCTAAAAATAGGCCATTCATTTCAGGGGAACCACTGTGCCACTGTGCTTTAGGACACACCTGGGCATTTCCGGCCCCAGGGGCCGGATCAGGTCCTCGGCCTGTTTTAATCCAACCCCCCACAAGATGTTAGTTTCTATTTTTTAAATGTCTTAGCTATGCAACATGTGTCTGCAATTGTGTCCTTAATAAAGATTACATTAAATGAATTAAATAATAGATTTAATAGCCTATATTTTACTGAAAAGTGCTTATAATTATAAGAATTTGTTGCACCAATGATCGCCATCTGGCCCTCAGCCACTTCCCTGGATTCAAATATGGCCCTCGGAGGAAAAATAATTGCCCACCCCTGCTTTAGGGTAATCAGTCACTCCATCATATAAAAGTTTATAATATTTCTTTACATCATAACACTAAGTATCATTAGAAAGGCTTTTCTGGAGGCAAGGTGTATGAAGTGTCTTACCAGAGGACACAATGACTGCACTACTGTCCCCATGTGGCACCTGTTCCAGCAGTCTCCCATCCAAGTACAAACCAGGCCCATCCCTGCGCCGCTTCTAAGACCTGACAAGATCAGGCATTGACAAGTTGAGTACAGCATTTCACCCAATACTTTTTTTAAATTCTACTTTTGATAAGAAATACATAGTGTTGACTAGGACTTGATTGGGTCTACTCTGATGTATTTAAACTAAAGTAAAACTGAAGAGAACTCTCTTTGGCTATTGGCCACCCCCGCAGACACCACGATGTGGAGAAATTATACGAGGAACATCCCAAATTTCCTTAAATTCCAAGTAAATACAGAGCACACTTTCAAGTGCAAATGAGCTTGTTTGTCTTTTGCCTTTAGAGTTTACAGAGAGGAAAGCAGTAAAATCTGTTATGGTGCATGAGACCACCCCATGTAGTTTTTTCAAGTCAAATGTTATTTAAAGGATTGTGGGGCCGTTCAAACACCAGTAAACATTCATCAAATACAAAGACAAGTGTGCCAGTATGCATCTCACAAAAGAACAGGAGATTGTTAATAGCATCCCTGGGTGCTGCCGTAAATGCCTTTAAGTCATTGTTAAGAGTATAATGCTTGTGTTTTCTCCTCCCTGAAGTGTAGGCTCTACATCTGTGAAACCAAAGGTTTTTGGGCAGTGGCGTTCGCCTGACGTTAGCTTGTCACAATAATACATTTTTATGTCTGATATATTTCTTCAGAAAATATTGTCACTCACATTGTAAAAAAGGTATCTTGAAATATTATTCAAATTATTTTTTTGCAAATAATTTTGTGAATAACTTTTACCTGCTCAGTCCTGTCAGTTTAACAAGTAATGTTGTGAAGATTAGAAAAAGTTTGTATGGAATGAGTAAATTACAAATGTATATTTGTATATCTATTACCTACTGTAGGTGTAAACAAAAGCAGGATACAGTTATACCAAACTTTTTAACAAAACTGAAAGTACCACCTGTACAATGAACACAAATTCACTGTACAGCAACACTAAGATAAATCTAATTCCTTCAATCAGTGGCAGTGAGCATCTGCTCACTGGAGGGTCCATCATAAGGCTTTTAACAAAACATCCTGAAAGAAAAATACTACTCAAGAAAATTCCCAAAACTACTTTATTTACTATGACTACCTCTACTCTAACTTGTAGTTAGCCTGTTTCCTTTGCTCTATATTGAGTTAAAATCCAACGGTACTGCTGCCAAGTGTTGTTAATATTCAATGAGTCAATATATAACAATAACTCCTCATCATCCTTTTATCGTGTATGTCAAGGTATCAAGCTCTCTTCATTCATTCATTATGTTGACAGTGGTAAAATACCACTAACGTTACGTTAATAAGAAGATTGGATAAGAAGACTTGATTTACTATGTTTACTATTTCTCAATTCTGAATCTCTTGACTCCAGTGTCATACTGCACAGGCTGGGGTCAAACAGGGTCAAACATCTGCTAATTGTCCTCGCTCTGCTCAAACCTACTCACTCTGCTGGAGTCTACAGCGGCAGCTGTCTCTGCAGCCTCCAGAGTGGTTTATTTACAATCTGAATGTGCCCCGAGACACCACTTTACACCGTGACCAACAACCTCGCTCAGCATTAACCCCATAACTGTAATGAGATCCTAAACTTTGGGCATTGTGAATTAACAGGGCTGTTCATGAGTCAGGCTCAGAACAAATGCTACATGACAGAAGTCTAATTGGATCACATTGAATTTGATAATGTCATAAAGATGGGTGACTATTTTTGAATGAAATGTCCACACGACAAATACAAGCATTTGGGAGGATCATTTTGAGTGACTGGTCCCACAAACTCATAGTATTAATGTTGTGGCTTAATGCTCTTGTCTTCTGTCAATCACCTGCACCTGTCACTCAATCACTACATTTTAAGATTTTAAATAGTTGCATTATATTTTAATTATAGAGATATTAATCAAGAAATGAACATATGGAGATGCACCATTTTCATCTTTTCAAATATGGGCCTGCCTCATGCTAAGGCAAACGTCTCCTTACCTAGAGATTGTGCACCAACAGATATGTTTTTGATCATTCTAATCTAAAACGGAGTTATGCAAAATAGGTCCCCAAATTACCTTCATTTCAGTTTATTCTTTATCCACACAACAAACACAACAAATTGCACTTACTCTGGAGTCTGGACTGGATTATACACGCAGAATAAATACATGAATTGTCTTCATTTCTAATTGAATTGTTTCTCTTTATTTTAATGTATTTATTTATTTCAATACGTATAGCCTTTTTTCTAAATGTGTTTGCTTATACTCGTGAAAGTGCGAGTAAAAGCTGATCAGATGGCTGTCATTTCGATCGATCCCATAAAGTGGTAGTGTTTTCTTGTCCAACTCGCCCGCTTTGTGGAGATACAGACAAACGGAGAGGAAAAGACACAAACTTTCCCTTTGAGAGTCCATCAATTAACATAACAAGGTGCGTTCACGTGTCCTACCAGCGTTACATCTCACATTTGTAAATAATGACAAGCGAGGACACAATAACGAACACGAAGAAGAAGAAAGAGGGGACATTTTAACCAGATGCACGGTAATAAATAACTGTCCTCGTGTCCAGCTGAGAGGCCAAATTTGCATTTGCAAGTGCCTCATGGGGGTTCCACGAAGCAGGAGCGTGTCCGCGTGCCCCCGCTGAAGTGGCACTGACTGATTGTTCAAGTTTCATTCTAAACACCGATTTGAATAGGGTTAAATGGGCAAAGGCATTTGGGACCAGCCTATATAAAGCGAAGTGTCGCTCTGTCTACGGCTGAAGCTGGATTGAACGTAAAGATGCAGTCGGTCAAAGACGCACCCACGCACAGGACGTCTTTCTACGTGGAGGACATTCTGGACCCAAGCAAGTTTACGCACAGAAGGCCAGTTCAAGATGCTTCTTTGGAAACTCCAGGTATGACTACATTTGATTGGGACATGATATTATCAGATAACTTTCATTTGTCCCACAATGCGGAAATGTAAACAAGAACAACATAGAATTAATGAGAAATATACAGTGAAAAATCAAGGTTTAAACTTCATATTAAATATACCAGTTTAACTCGAATCTAAAAATACTTTTAGTGAAATTAAGAAACAACACTGAGTGAAAATAGGAGGCTAATATGATAAAAATACAACAGCTGATTATCACATTGCGAAAGGAGAAATGATACCTTTCACACATCCTGTTGTTCATATCCACATGCCGTAGGTGCTGTTTTCATGTGACAAAGTGAAGCGTCTTATTTTTGTCACAAAGTTTTTACTATCATCTTCATGGGAACACACTACACACTGATTTACAACAACAAAAAGGTCAGCTAGTCAGCTTTAACTACAGTTAACCTAGATTCTTAAAGTACTTTTCCAAATACAGACACAAACTTGAGTAAAAATAGTAGGCTAAGAAAATGAAATACAACACTGTGGAAGAGTAAAATGTTGAGGCTACAAACGTATTAAGTATAGGCTACAATAAGGCATTTGGACAACTATAAACAGCAGGTACAATATCCGCAGTATTTAGAGCTATGATGTAGCCTGATGTGTTTCAAAGGCCTTTATTAATGTTTCAGAAGCTACATCGTTTTTAGGTCTAATTTAAATGTAGGAAACAAACTCAATATATTATCAAGTACACGATCATATCTTTGTCTAAGTCTTATATTCATGCACTTGTTTCTTCAGAGCTCAGAACTCCAAAAGAGAACCAAGCTCCCAAGCCCAGTGTGGTCCGTGTTTGTGCAGATGACAGCAGCAGCTCGGAGGAGGCCCAAGACACACACAAAAACACAAAAATGAAGACCAAAAGCCGCCGCATCCGCACCGCATTCACCTTGGAGCAGCTTCAGATCCTGGAGCACAGTTTTAAGAGGTGCCACTACTTGTCAGTACTGGAGAGACACAACATCGCCGCTCACCTGCAGCTATCTGAGACGCAAGTGAAGATCTGGTTCCAAAACAGGCGTACCAAGTGGAAGAAGGAGAGGCAGCCGGGCAAGGAAGGAGAGGACAATCAGTGTGGCTTCATACCCATGTCTTTCACCGCAGCATCATTCTACCATCCTGTGACCCACAACACACTGTACTGTCAGCAACGCACCCCAGTCCATATGTTTGCATCCTCCCCTCTGGGGTCCTACCCCTACTACAGATGATGGACAATAGCTGTGTGAATATATATAGAGCACTGTTTACTGCGTGTCAAATGGACTACGTACAATTTTGACTGATATATTTTATTTGAATGAGAATTTATAAATTATTTTGATAATACAGTTCTAAATATTTTTTTTAAATAATTAATAAAGTTGCATAACCACTTGATAAAGGCCAAGTTTTTATTACAGAAAACATTTGACCCTTACTCTGCTTCACAGTCATAGACACATAAACTCTTGGACCAGTGCTGTTGTGTCCTTAGGCAAGACATTTAACGTGTTCATAAATGTGATATTAGTGTGTGGTTGGTGGTGGTAGAAGGGACAGTTAATAATTAAATGGTTTAAAAAAATTTAAACAAATGCACATATTCATAAAACTTTTAATACTCAAACTATTGCCCCCAGTTAAAAAAGACACTGCAAAATTGTACAGATAGAGATAAAAGCCCAGGTCAATCACATATGTCATAAACAAAGAATTGCATATAGAAGATTGAAGGGGATGAGTGTTTTAAAATCACATCTGAAACACATCTTTAACCACCTCCACACACACAGTATTGGAAACAGATGGAAAGAAAGAAAGCAGCACTGACTGAACCGCCTCCTCACAGTGATCAGGCTCAGCTTCACTCCAAAGTGAGCGCTTGTAAATACATAAATACCCCAAGGTTAAATACAAGAAATTAATAAATACCATCCATTTTGAAGTAAATGTGAAACCGACACACGTCACGGTAATAATCACAGCATTATCAAGGTAATCACAAAAAAGACCAGTAAATGGTCAGAAGCCTGAACATTTGGAAAAAGCTGTGTCATGTTGGACTATCAACAATTAACCTACAGAAAAATCCATGGACAAAAATTGTAAACTGTAATTTTCAATGGCTCCAATCACACGTTTCTTGTCTGAGCAGACCGTCTATGGTAGCAGCCCATTGGGGTGAGTGTTTCCCCCTCCTCCTCTTTCCATGGAATGTCTCTGTCAGACACTCCACCCCTCGGTGCAAACCAGGGAGAGGGGAAGGGGGTGGAAGGCCATGAGGGGGAGATGCAAGTCCAGACTGGGACGAGGCTGGGAGTTGTGATCTGTTCTGCTGCATTTCCCTTTCTTCAACAGTGCCAAAACTGTATAAGACTCCAGCTCTCAGCCTTATGTTCCCATGTCCATGCATCAGTGAGGAAGGAGCTTTGTGGTGCTCATCTTTTCTTATTTGAGGACTTTGAAGACTTCCTCTGCAGCTTGATGACCAGAGCATTCATCTGCAGGTCAGATGTTGAAACACTAGACAGCTGGTGCCGCTTTAAGGTTCCATTTCCAGTCTTTTCCTCAAGATCAGCTTTACGACTGGGGAAATGAAGGCGCATGTAACGGTACTTCTGGTGCTGGCACTAGTCCTGATCTGTGCCACTGAAGAAGATACAAAATCTACCAACATCAGAGGTCAGCTTCAGGTGAGTGAAGCCCGGAGTCTGACCGAGGAGCATATGTCTGATGAACCAACTAAAGCAAACAAGTCGGAGAGCACAAAACCAAAGAGGAAGAAAACCCCTGAGGAGATCGAGGCAGGTAAGTGTAAGCTTTATCCCACACCACGGCCTGTCAGTGCAGTCACAACCTATTTTTGGAATGGATATCGACAAAAAGTGTTTTTGTTTTTTATAATCATTATCATCCTCCTCATCATCATCATCATCATTATTATTATTCTTATTATTCTTATTATTATTTTATTATTATTCAAAGAACTTCTACAACTAAACATTCATTTGGAAGTAACTGCCATTTTACATCTCATAAAAATGCACTTTTGAGACCAAGCATGAGCAACAACTAAAACATGTCCTTTGGGCCTGTCCAAATGTGGAGCATTGGGTTTACGGGGAGCTCTTGTTTTTTTTGTTCCTGGTAGTGGTTAATAGTACTGATGTTCTTACTCTAGACTTTCCACTGCACAAAGCAAAACCACAAAGACAACAGTCCAGCCACTTATATGCAATTTTAGCTCCTCAAAAACCCATGATTAACAACCCTCTGAGGACCACACAATTTAAAGACTTGTTTATATCTCAGATTTGGCTAAACATGTGAACTTACTAGACTTGCCCTATTACTGGTTATGTTCAGTCATTCATTGTTTGGTACAGCAGCCTGTGCTCCTTGTAGACAGCTAGGATAAAATTGGAATAAACATGGAGTCACTTCACTTAAAGATTCACTTTATCATGCTATTTTAAAGAATAATAACAATACAATACAAATATAAGATTTTGTTTCCCCTAAAATGTGTTATTTAACAACAACCTAACAAGTCAGAGTTGCTAAGATTTAACTAATAAATAGAAGTGAAGCTTTACCACTGCAGTAGTACATCGTGAAAACACATTTAAGATCATGGAAAGTTTGTACAATGAATTACTTTAATGGCTCTTGGCTTATGTTCTTCTACTGCTACCTTTGGTCCGGATCCAAAGTGACAAATGATGTGGCTGAGTCAGAAAATCCCCGCGGCTTCTCTGTCTAGTTCAGCTTTACATAACAAGGTGACTGGGCTGTATAAAATTCCACTACTTTTTCCTGCAGCCAGGGCAAAAAAGGCAGCAGACAAGGAGGCCAAGGCCAAGAAGCAGAGCGGTCCAAAGCCCACCAAAAAGCCGAAAGCTCCCAAACCAACCAAGAAACCCAAAGCACCAAAACCCACAAGAAAACCCAAGGCCCCAAAGAAACTGAGCCCCACGACTGTGCCCACGACAGCGCCCACCGAGGTTCGTCTGACAACAGAAGGGCTGCGGCAGCTCACCACCGGCCAACGCCACCAAACATGTATGACCACCATTCAATTAAGTGTTGATGGCAATTAAGAAAAAAACGCAACTGAAACACAACTTGTATTTTATAGTTATTAAATCACAGTTATGAATTACAGTTACTGCTGTGACCACAAAGGCACCGATATGGGAAGAGCCAGAAGAGCCAGATCTTGGTAAAACTTATTATTCACTCATCTGTGATATTTGTAACATAAAATGATCTGCATTAAACAGTCACAGTCAATGCCATGGCTACAGTAAATCAGCCAGAACATCATAGCCTACATAATAAGGTTTGTGCATCGAGCCAAACAAAGAACTTTACCAGAAGCTGTACAAAATGGTTTTATTTCTGACCATAGAAGATTATATTTTTTTCCAGAAATAGCTAACATCAAAACATGTACAAGGCCTTAATGATGGTCTATGTAAAAAGGTAATTAAGTCAATGAAATGTAAACTGTAAGATAATCGATTCCTCCGCTGTCAATCAACCAAAGCTCAGAGGAGTCGTGGGCAGGAAACCATGGAGGAAACACGCAGGGTTCAGGAGGCAAACATGAGATAAAAACAAGATTAACAATAACAGTTGTCTCATAGCGAGGAGTTTGTATTCTTGCGTCACAAGTACAGCATCAGGGAGGCTGAACTAGTTGCGTAACCTTTGTTGAATGTGTTGAGGAAAGGCCAAAAGAAAAACAGTTGAGAATGCTACGAAAAGTTGTTGTTTTTTTCAAAGTGCAATAAAAACATACCAGTAATCATTGCAAAATTCCCTCACAACAAAGTGGATTAAGTGTGTTCCACTTTCACTTTTTTATTGTCAGTTTGGTTATCATAATCATTTCCTTTACATAATTAGTGCCTGGTAAAGACAAGAAGCAGACCACCACAACAGAGCCCATCATGTACATACCAGGTACTGTTATGTCATTCAGAAATCTACCAAATCTGTTCAAGAACTAACCCCCGGCTTGTTGTAGACGAAACGACTGCTGTTCCATTTTTAGGCCCATGGTATGAAGAATATGACTATGCTGACTGTAAGTTGTATCCGTATATCTTGTGCGACGGGTCAAACGTCCACTAGTGCAGAATAAAAATACTCACATTTTTACAGTGGCAGCCAAAAAGCAAGAAGAGGAGGAAGAGAGAGCTCGAAAGGAAAAGGCTGAAAAAGGTACGACAAAACTACCTTTACTTGAGAAGGTTCATTTATGCGACCGGTTAAACCAAATCTGATATTGATGGGACATAGTAGTGGTGCACTGGGGAAGCATTCACCCACAAATGGGAGGGTAGTTAGTTCAAATCCAACATAGTTAGCTTTGGCGATCCCTGGTGGGATTCTTTAAGAGAGACAGAGGCGCATACACTGAGGAGGAATCTTTTACTGGCAAGGATCTGAAATTTGAGCCCCCCAAAATACTATGTTTATGTTGGCACATCAGTGTAAATCTTGGACAGCACTTTTTCAGAAAAGCAAGGGCTTTTTTTCCCATTATTCAGTGTTCGAATATTTGATCATATACAGTACATTGTTTGAATTTAAATCATATTTTATCAAGAGAAAATGTGCCTTTTATTTCACTATAAATGGACCAGTTGATGAGCAGGTGGACTTTAGGTTCACTCTCTCTAGAAACAAAAAAGTCTTTACTATTCAGGACTGCTACATACACTGCTTTTGCAGGGCAACATCCAGGTTTCCTTAACACTTATTGATTTTCCATATGTGTCTTTCAGCTGAGCGACAACGGAAGCAGTGGGAGGAGGAAGAGGAGGAGAGACTCCGGCAGGCTGCAGTCCCAGTGGAGCCCAAAAGTGAGTTGCAGTTCATAAACTAATACACTAACTTTGTAAGACATTCAGCCAAGAAATATTTCAGAAGAGCCTGATGTTGCCTTAGACATAATTCTTGATAAGTATGTGGAGCTGAGATAGTGTGTTTTTCTGGCAGAATGCCCCCCTTTGGGTCTGGAGTCCCACCGTGTGGATGACGATCAGTTACTGGCTTCATCACAGTCGCATCACGGCTTTGCTGCACAGAGGGGGCGCCTCAACATACAGGTATCAAAGTCTCCTTGCACTTGGCAACATTCACCTCTTGACACAATGGATTCACTGGCAGCTTTGAGCAGGGATCTGAAAGTGAAGATGACATGTATGGAGGTGCGTGGTGTGCTGAAGCTGAAGAGAAGAACCACTGGTTTGAGGTTGATGCTCGGAAAGAAGTGGAGTTTACTGGTGTGATCACACAGGGCAGGAACTCCGAGCTCAAGTGAGTATGTCAGATAATAATACTTATTAACCAAGGCCTCTGAATCAAATGCTAAGCCCATTTCTGGAGGTAATAACTATATTTTGTTTGCTTATTCAATTTCCAGTGAGGACTTTGTGTCTTCTTACTTTGTGGCTTTCAGTAATGACAGTCGTGACTGGACTGTGCTTCATGATGGCTACGCCGAATGGGTGAGAAACAAGCACCATGTCGTTGATATGCCCTTTTCTTATGCATTTATGTCCGTGCTCCTTTCCTTTAGTTGTTTTATGGAAATGTGGATAAGGACACTCCAGTGATGAGTCAGTTTACGACGCCTGTCGTGGCTCGATACATCCGCATCCTTCCTCAAAGCTGGAATGGCAGTCTGTGTCTTCGAGCGGAGATACTGGCCTGTCAACTTCCAAGTCAGTGCCACAAACAATTATATTACTAATATATCTGTGAGGCAAGAGAGAGTGACAGAAAATGCTTTGTGCTATATGGATTTAGGCAGCTACCAAAGTGAGAATGAAATCAATTCATTGGACGACCTGGACTTCAGACATCACAACTACAAAGAGATGAGACAGGTACATGTTGAAAGCCTTTTTACCATGTGCGGAATCAAAAACACTGCTTTGTCTTCCAGATGATGAAAGTTGTAAATGAAGAGTGTCCAAATATCACAAGAATCTACAACATTGGTAAAAGCTCGCAGGGACTTAAGATATATGCCATGGAAATTTCAGACAATCCGGGAGAGCATGAGACTGGTAACATGATTTAACTTCCATTATTCACTGATCTTTGGCCAGCGGAGGCGGCTCTTAACTGGACTTACACTGTCCTTGTCAGGGGAACCAGAGTTTCGTTACACCGCTGGTCTCCATGGCAACGAGGCCCTGGGAAGAGAATTAGTTCTTTTGCTCTTGCAGTTTTTGTGCAAAGAGTACAAGGATGACAACCCCCGAGTGCGCCGCCTGGTGGATGGAGTGAGAATACACCTTGTGCCTTCACTGAATCCAGACGCATACGAGCTTGCTTTTGAAATGGTACGACTAATGCAGTACATAAGAGTGAAAACAGGTCGTTTAACCTCGTAACAACAGTGCACTCAAAGTGCTATTGTGGTTGATCCATGTTTGAGTAATCCTGGATTGTCCGGCAACTGAGGCTGGAGTGCTCATAAGAGTCCTGTTTTCATCTATCCCCTATCCCCGCCCACATCCCTGCCCTTGGTTGTATTTATTTGAAAAAATGAAGACTCCAAGTGACACATATTGAAGTTTAAAGTGTTCCACAGCCACTTTTCAAAAAAAAAAACATAAATAAAGAAATCTGCTGCTTGTGAAATGACAGTGAAATGTCACCATGAAGAGGCGGAGCTTATGAGTTCTGCAGTTTTGAAAAGGAAGTCAATGGATCAGTTTCTATGTTTAAGACATTTTAGATCGACATTGTGGATTACAATGAACAAAATGTCAAATTATGATCTACTTGTGTTGTTCAATACTAAGTACCTGAAAAACTAGTGACATGAACCATGTGAATTAAAAGCTATATTTTGACTTCTAGGGATCGGAGATGGGAAACTGGGCTCTTGGTCACTGGACTGAAGAAGGCTATGATATCTTCCAGAACTTTCCAGATCTTAACAGCGTCCTTTGGGGGGCAGAGGACAGAGGATGGGTCCCTCGTGTTGTCCCCTATAACAACATTCCCATCCCTGAAAACTACCTCAATGGCTCTGTAGGAATGATGACAATATTGTGGCCTGTAATACATAATACAATACAAATACAACCCTTTCCCCCCCATCTATTAGGTTGCTGTAGAGACAAAGGCTATTATTTCCTGGATGGAGCGTAATCCATTTGTGTTAGGAGCAAATTTACAAGGAGGAGAAAAAATGGTCGCGTATCCATTTGATATGCAAAGACCACCCATTTCTGTGAGTTCTGTGTACATACATTTCCTTGGATAGTTTTGCCTATTGACTTTTTCATGTCAATACCGTTGCAGCTGACAGATAATCGTCGCTGGAGAATCAATGCCGAGATGAACGAGGAGACTTGGGCTCGTATCCAGCGTCAGAATCAGGGCGGCCTGCGAGAAACACCAGATGATGCAATGTTTCGCTGGTTAGCCATGTCTTATGCCCACAGCCATCTGACCATGACAGAGACCTACAGAGGCTCATGCCATGGAGACGACATCACAGCGGGACAAGGCATCATCAACAGGGCCAGCTGGAAGCCAGTCGTGGGCAGTAAGCACACACACATACACAGGACAGTTCAAGAAGAATGGGCCTGAAGAATAGAACAGGCCAAAATATACATATATTTAAAGTCTTAAATATAAACTTATATATGGAAATAATTCAGTTAATGAACGTTGTTTCAAACACCACATTCGCCCTCCACAACATAAACTATTCGAAGAACTGACATATTCAAGTTCAAAACTAAATCTGTTTTAGTATTACACACATTGTGCCTTCATGGTTAGAACTTTTAAACAAATAAAAAGGTATCTAGGACATGTAAAAAATAAAATGAAATCGGTGTTGGCAAGAATGAATTTGTGAGAAAATTAAACTCAAATATTAAATTTGCCTGAAGTAGGGTCTCTCTTTGATTTACAACGTTATGATACAGATTTTTATTTGCAGGCATGAATGACTTCAGCTACCTTCATACAAACTGCTTTGAGCTGTCCATCTTCCTTGGTTGTGATAAGTTTCCACACGAGAGTGAACTTCCTCTGGAGTGGGAGAACAACCGAGAGAGTCTGCTCTCTTTTATAGAACAGGTATGACTGCTTTTTATCCCTTCATCAACAATATATTTTTTGGTTTCAATGGTAAAATAGTTAGGTTTGAGTAAATATAGCAGTCGACTTACTATGGCCCATTCTGTTGTAGTTAAAAACAATATGCAGATACTTCGACACAATATACAATCACATAGAATCAAATTATTTGCATTTTACAGTTATCTTTTGTCCTAGGTACACAGAGGTATAAAAGGTATGGTGAAAGATACAGAAGGCAACCCTCTGGCCAATGCTACGATCACAGTGGAGGGCATTAGGCATGATGTCAGAACAGGTACTATTCTGACTTTCCTTTAGCAAGCACTTCCACTCTTCATTTTGTTTCTGATTTGAACTTTCATTTTAGCGGCAGGAGGTGATTTCTGGCGCCTGTTAAACCCTGGTGAGTACAAGGTTACGGCAAAAGCAGATGGCTACACTCCTCAGACCAGACTCTGCATGGTCGGCTACGACTCTGGGGCAACCCACTGCAGCTTCACTTTACCCAAATCTAACTGGGACCGGATCAAGAAAATCATGGCACTTAACGGCAACAGACCAATTAGGCTGGTCACAAAAAAAGCGACCACCACAGCAGCTCCAATGGTGCCCACCACAGACGCTCATATTGACGCTGAGAGAGCAGCGAGATTGAGACGCCTTCGACAGCTGCGTTTACGACGACTGCGCTTACAAAGACTAAGAGGCAAAATGAGCACTACTACTGCAACCACAACCACCACCACCACCACAGCAGCTCCTACAACCACACCAGACCGTGAAAGCACTACATCCTGGTATGACCCCTGGTTTTCAGTCGACAACTGGTTAACAGAGAACCCTTTTGATGGCTTTAATTTAGAGTCTGCACCAACACAGGACTACCCCTTTGAATTTTCTATTGATTGATTAAGCACATAACACAACAGTAGCAATTACTCTAATAAACATACACAACAGTTAAAAAGTCTAAAGTTGAGTGGCACAATTCAGAGATAAATATTTTTGTAAGTTAGTTGAGAGAATATATCTGTAAAAAAAGAAATATCTGCTGAGCAGAGTGTATTTGGTGTTTGATTAGAATAATGAACATAAATATGTACAAATAAACACATTTGCAAACAACATTTTCATGTGTCCAAAATCAAATGATGTGATTTTTATATAGTTCTTCTGTTTTACGATCAAATGAACAATACAAAATGTTATATAAACCAATTGTTTATTTCCTTTGAACATTGTCCAACATAGAAAAGGCAGGAGATTCCTGAGTGAGTTTTTTTTTAACAACTCACATCCATCCACACAGCAGCTGCAGCATCGACTGGTTCACCTTTTGTTTCTTCCTCCAGCAGAGCGGAAACTCTTCAGTGGTTTTCCTCGAATGTTTTTCTAATAAAAAAAAAGTTAGGAATTGAATGAAGTTTACCAACTGCCGTTAGTCAATGCAAAAGGTCTGTCTCTACAATTATATTTACATTCTTTCTACTTAAAAATGTGCCAATTGTTAAGCATAACTTAAAGCACAAATTTTAACAAATTGTTTTCCCTCATTAGTGTATTTTCTGAGATTCATGCGAGTCTAAGAAATCCTGTATAGTGCTGACTTGAGCATAGCGTACCCCCAAAAAAAAAAATGTATAACAAAATTTCAACGACCTAATCCCCACCCACTGCTATGGATTTACAAGCAATTATTCATACCATTTTATTCTGGCTGATACATTTAGGATTAAAACAAATATGTGTTGCCACATTTCATAGAAAAAACATGTGACAGGAAGTCAATGGTCCCATTTCTAACATTTACTGGTCTAGATCAATATTGCAGTTTACGATGAACAAAACTAAATTTAAAATAAAGATGTAGGCATGTTACTAAGTACCATAAAAAAAGCATACTACGTCTTTATTACTATTAGTTTTTCTATTAGTCCTGATACGTGCGATTCCTCGTGCTGATTCCACACGTGCTGATTCCACTACGTGCTGATTCCACTACGTGCTGATTCCACTACGTGCTGATTCCACTACGTGCTGATTCCACTACGTGCTGATTCCACTACGTGCTGATTCCACTACGTGCAGCTGCTCCACTGCGCCACAAGATCTGCAGCCTCAATAGTGAGTGAGGGCAGTTCCAGGTCAACGCCGCCGCTCTCAAACTCCCCAGACCGGAGCGCAGCAAACAGGAAAGAGCGTGAGCATGGATTTAAAAAGTAAATACATTCCAAACTGACTGGTTTTACACATCGTTGCTTTGATATTTGGACACAGTAGACTATTAACTTTCCCTGTTAGTCACTGTCACCGACAGGAGAAAACTTGAATGGGCTCGAACATGTTTAATGCAAAATTACCCTCGTCATAGCGAAACATGTAAAATCCTGTGGGAGCTAAAGAGTGATCTCATGAGCACATGAGTTATCTGCACTTCTGCTTTAGAATAAATAGCTATGTGGTTTTAAATGAGGGCTTATATTCAACAAACGTGTATTCTCCGCAGCAGACTCGAGCGGAGACACTCTCACCCAGAGAGGTTTGCAGCATCTTTCAGAGGCGAGTTGCAGTGCAGCTACATGTAGTGGTATAAGCGCATGACAAACAAATGGAAATTCATGAATGATATGAATTTTACTCACTTTAAAACTTGCTTTAAGAAGACCAATGGTCCTCGGTTTGTTCCTCCTCTTTCTCCTTCCAGACAAAGGATTGACTATTCCTTTCAATGTTTCAGGAACTGGCAAAGAACATTTCATAATGATTATACCCACAAGTATTTGATCCCAATGTAATTTTTATTAATTGAGCTCTCTGTGTGCTTACCGAGATAATCTGGTACATTTTTCATGTGTGGTTGGATGACAGCAGGATGGAGATCCTTGTCATGTCGTAGTAGCTGCAAGTCTCTTGGGTTATCTTCAAAGTAAGTCTGAGGCAACGGTAAAACGCTTCAGTAAGAGATAACATTTTTGCACCCCTGCAATCCACAAACAACGTAAACTACCTTTAGTTTTTCAGAATTTAGAAGTTCTTGTTTGATCTCTTTAAGTCTTGCCTCCTTTACTGCTTGCTTTGTCACCGAGCGCATGGCATCCTAACACAAGATATAGTTTTAGAGGCAACTGTGAATCTACTATCTAGCACTGGAGTAACTGCACGAGAAATAATAACAACATTTCTCTCACCCGACATCTGTAGCGAAAACTTTCTATTTCCTCCATCTTGAATTCATACGGTTTTAAAACACAATCGGCATTGTCTAAACAAAAAACATTCTTATTAGTGCCTTAAATTAATTGAGTTTCAAATAATTAGTTTCTTTGAAAATATATCGTTTTTAAAAAAGATGCTACCTCCTTTTAAAACCTCTTCCACTTCTGCAAGCTGATGCATCTCGGTACTGGAAATAAAGGAGAGAGCAGTTCCAGGATTGTCTGCTCGGGCCGTCCTAGATAAAACCATAAACAGTTCCAATACAAACAAGGCAGTGATAAAGAAGATCGCGTATTTAAAACATACATACCTTCCTACTCGGTGAATGTAAGACTCTACTGTTGTTGGAAAGTCAAAGTTAATGACATTGGCAATGTTTTGGAAGTCAACACCTCTGGACACTCCATATTCCTTGTCTTTAGTTCTTTAGAAGTTAAAAAAAAGAAAAACATGGCATACAATTTGAAAGTCGTAGTTTACACGAGTTATGCCAGAAACAATTAGACTTTATAGTACAGCTGCTTGTTCCACTCAATAAAAAATCATAACTGCAAACATCAAGTTTCTACTCACTTTGACCCTTTCTCTGTGGACGACTTCTTTCCTTTGCCTGTCGTCAGTTGTGATGCATTAAAGGGTTCAGCCAAACTCTCTTCATCTGTGGCAATTATGTAATCATAAAAACCCTGGTTGAATTGTGTAATAATGTGGCACCTAGACAAAAAAAATAAAAAAGAAGTTAGGCTGCTGCATGTCAGGAATTACCACGCGTTTTCTGTTTTGTTTTTTCAAACCTGGACTGCACAGGAAGCTCAGAGTTTAATACACACGCAGGAATGCCAAATTGTTCAAGAAACAGTTTGACTCTGTAGCATCTGTCCACTTCTCCCACAAACAGAAGGGTCTTGCCCTGAACAAGGCGGAGCTTCAACAGTGTGTAGATTAGCAGAAATTTGTCCTCTTCTTCACATCTGACACTGTACTGCTGCAGTTGGCTGCTATCTGGGAGTTGAGAGCCTTGCAGCTTGAGGATCACCTGCAAGTTCAAAAGGCATATTTTAGACTGACACATAAATGGCTGGAAAAAAATGACAACAAGTGACACGGGCAGTACCGGATTGTGCAACAGCAGCTCCTTCAAGGCTTGCACATCTTCAGTGAATGTGGCCGACATCAGAAATGACTGGTAGATCTTTGGCAAATGGCTGATTGTGGACAAAATAATAGTACGCGTTTTGCCCGGGATGTGATATGAATCGGACAAAGGAAAGAAAAGACGAGTAACTTACCAAAGTAAATTTTTCAGGTCTGTTTCAAAACCAAACGAAAAAAGCAGGTCGGCCTCATCTACAACCACCATCTCAAGGGATGAATGCAGGACAAGGTTTTGTGCGTTCAGATGTGCAAGAACACGTGACGGAGTGCTCACCACCACATCAGGTTTCTCCATCAGGATTGGCCTGGAAAAGCAAAGATAGTAAGGTCAATGCATTCATTAGATCTGAAAGTGCATGCTCAGACCTCTGAGTGGACAGGTCTGTTGTGCCAGAGATGTCGGCCACTCTCACGTCTCTGGAGCAGTACGCCGTTAACTGCCGGATCATGGTCTGAACCTGTTGACCCAGCTCCTTGGTGGGCACAAGAATCAGGGCTCTTACATCCTGCTCCCGGACACTCTAAAACAGAAAACATGCGTGACCCAAACAATACTACACCTAAAGGTTACACGCTGCTACTTTTTCATACTTGTTTGGAGTTTAGGAGACGTTGTATGACAGGTATAGCATAAGCAGCCGTTTTTCCAGAGCCAGTTCGAGCACGAGCTAAAAGGTCTTTTCCTTCCAGTGCCAGAGGAATGGCAGTCTCCTGGATTAATGTGGGCTGCGACCAACCAAGGTCTGCGACCGCCTGCATCAGGTAACAACAGAGGTTCAGTTACGTTCAGTTTAGATGGCCCAAAACAATCAAAAACTGTTTGTTATTATTCATAATTGAATTAGAATATAAGACAAAAACAAGTAACAGCATACAGTAAAGATCGACTTGACCTAGGCTTGACAGAATCAGTTTCACAAGACTAGTGGATCCGCGCTCCCAATGCACATGTGTTTTAATAATCTAACGCGTGTACAAACTTGTACCTTCAGGAGCCGGTCATCTAATCCCATTTCATGAAATTGTAACTTCTCTTCTGCCATGTCTGTGTCTGAGCCGTAAACACGTGCGTCGCATATTTTTTACGTAGCGGTGAAGGGGGCGGGGCCTGCAGGCCGCATCCAAGTTTCATTCATTTTCTGTTTTCTTCCTCTCTTCAAAACTTCAACTCGTCAATACATCGACTGTAAACCCCACACTTTAGAGATAACTAATAAGAAACCACCAGCTTCTACTCTCTTTGTTTATATGTCATCTGTGAGCTGGACACAGAAGCAGCAAAGGAAGGAAGGAAACGAGGAGGAAGCGAACAGAAATTAGACGCGCCAAGTGCGGTTTAGTCTCTGTTTTCTTCTAACAGACAGTAGATGGCGACAAATGCAATGTTATGTGCGTAAAGTCTTTTCGTTTAGTTATGT
Organism: Chaenogobius annularis; assembly: GCA_015082035.1. Taxonomy (NCBI): domain Eukaryota; kingdom Metazoa; phylum Chordata; class Actinopteri; order Gobiiformes; family Gobiidae; genus Chaenogobius; species Chaenogobius annularis. The sequence goes on along the minus strand of BJKM01000405.1, from coordinate 486,326 downwards.
AATGTTCTAAACGCACAACGCTCGGCCTAAAGTTCACCCAACATTATTCATATCCGTGGTGTAGTACTACTACATCTTAGTCAAAATTAGATTTATTACTTACTGTCTCCAAATATCATTTTGTTGGGTGCACTTTAAAGTATTTACACGTGTTTCCGTCTTCAAGCTGAAAGCTGTTTTTATTATTTAAAACCCTGTTTGTTCCGCACTTGTAGAGAAGATGGCGGGCCACTGGAGGCAGATGCAGATGTCTGGTTGCTAGGCGTCTGCCTCTTCATCCTCTTCATCCTCCCACAACGAGGAGGCATCATGGCTGCGACGCAACTCAGCTCTTAACTAGTGGCAAAACAAAGACAAGACATTGAAATACACAAGGTAAGTGGGATATTGAACATCTGGTTTGATTTATTAAGCCCAGCCACTGATTTGGATTAGCATTTCCAGACCTACAGGTGCAAAGATCAACATGCAGTCGAGCGAGAATAGGCTACATCTTTAGTAAGATAAATTACGTGTGTGTGTGTGTGTGTGTGTGTGTGCGCGCGCTTGCGTGTGTTTGTGTATGTTTGTGTGCTTGTGTGTATGTTTTTTTGTTTTGTTTTTTACAACCTTCCAATCTGTTGTGCTTTTTACAGCCGCGTGGGTGGCGGTATTTATTCAGTATAAATGGCGTTCATGTCCCGGTTTTCCCGGTCAAGGAGCAGCTCCAGATCCCCCAACAGGAAAGACCCAGAGCGTGTGTCCCCGGTGCTGTCTGTGTCCGAGCTGGAGAGACTGTTGTACACAGGCAAAACCGCGTGTAACCACGCGGATGAAGTGTGGCCACGACTCTTCATTGGAGACCAGTAGGCGCGCTTGTCATTTGAATTATTATTCTGTCTCCTACACTTTTAGAATGCTTATGGTTCACTGTGGCTCTCCAGAGACATCGCCTCAGATCGCAGAGAGCTGGCCAAACTTGGTATTACACATATTCTCAACTGCGCTCAGAGCAAATGGCGCGGAGGGGCAGAGTATTATGCCGGGATGAATGTCACCTACCACGGTATTGAGGCTCACGACTCCCCCACTTTTGACATGAGTGTCAACTTCTATCCAGCTGCAGAATTTATTCACAAAGCCCTCATCAGTGGAGGTGAGTTTTCCACATTGGCACATACATGAGGCTAAGCCTGGGCCAGTTATATAGTCTCCTGTCACATAATAAGATGTGGAACATGGTGGAACACACCCACATCCACACCCCATCTTTGAACTCATAAACTCAATACTGCACACATAAAATGTAAAACATCTTTTTACATGTATGTGGCCTTTATTGTATCTGTGTTCATTTAGGCAAGGTGCTGGTGCACTGCACAGTGGGAGTCAGCCGCTCTGCCACGCTGGTGTTAGCCTATTTGATGATCAGACAGAACCTGACTCTGGTGGAGGCCATTAAGACTGTAAAGGACCACAGAGGCGTCATCCCAAACCGAGGGTTCCTCCGTCAGCTCAATGGGCTGGACAGCATCTTGAGAGAGAGCAGAAAGACATCCACACAGAGCTGAGAGTTAACTACAAGTGAGCAGCCAAAATCACTTCAAGATATCAGAAAAGTTAGATTCGTAATACTATATCTGCTCTTGATTTACTTCTGAGAATACTAAATTACAGAAACAAGATTTCTTTCAGAACTATAGTCCATTAAGCCAAGCTCAACTAACATAAACACGTAACACATAAACCCGATGTTCTGAGGCACGATTGAGTTGTTCATAGAACTGCATACATTATTCTCAATTTGGTAGTTTGGAATAAAAGACACTAAACAGAATTTTCATATCTATTTAAAACAACTGTTAATTATATTTTGACTTAACTGGCACATTTGTCATTGTTATGAAATACTGTAAGCCTCAATGTGGAAATAGTGCAACAATGAGCTTCAGAGATGTTTTAACAACAATCTCACTATTTTGACATTTCAGTGTTATTATTGTCACCACACTTAAACCCACGACCAGCACTGTTATGTAGCCTTTTTCAAAAGCATCCCAAGTGTTAACAGTATTGTAATTATGATGTAACAGGGACACAGATGTGCTGTGGTGTGTACACTACACTATACACGTGAATTTGTTTTTTTATGTGTATTTTAAGTGTTTTTGACTTTGTATCAGATTATTTATCAACTCACTTCAGAGTCAAACCTTCTGGTGAAGCTATGTAACCTTAAATCGCTTCAATTATTAATATTCAGTACTAACAATCAAAAATCAATTTTATTTTGACTGCAAGAGAAAGTTCCTCGTAAGTGTTGAGCAGCTTATATCACAAAGGTGCCATGTCAATAGCTACTAACTGCCTTTATGTATTCTGCAGACTTTGTGCAAATGAGACTTTCAACAATATTAGACCAATTTGTACGAAGCCTTTAAATCAAAATGTGTGTTGATTCTTATTTGTTACAGGTGTTGCGTTTGAATACAATGGCAATTCTCTACACATTGTCTGGTGTTCCCATTTCCCAATGATGTTGTTGTTGTTGTTGATTATTATATTGTGGACCATTTACATCAGGAACTCCCTAGTCACATACACTGAGAACATTATACAGCCTGGACTTTTTTATGGCCTCTCACGTGTGTTATTCCCTGTACAACCTGCATCATATGTAGCCTCTTGTACTGGTGAGTCATCAGCTGTAGGACAGGTGTTTGTATTATATTGTACCTTCAATTTATTATAAATATTTATATCTTTCATAGACATTTCTATGGTAAGGATTATATATGCATTATTTTATTTTTCTAATCTCTTTTTTTTTTCATTGTGAAGTAAACTGGCAAAGGAGATTTCAATGCCTTAAAAAACTGTATGTAATGAAATATTTAATTTAAAAACTGTAATGAAATATTTAATTTATAATGCCTTGAATGTTTTAATAAAAATGTTGTACATTTTTACTTATACTTTTTCATCCTTGAGTGCAGAATCTGCAGAGGGACTGCCTCGATTGTTCACACTGGATATTTTTAGCACGCGCTGGAAGATAAAAAAAAAATGGGGATTTTAATCTTGGGGCAAACCTCACCACTAGAGGGCAGGAAACTTTATGTAATCTTGCAGAAAAAATACACAGTTCAATCTAATTTTTATTAACAGGATACTTTTTCAGTTAACAAATATAACATTTGTTGGACAAATAAAAATACAATATGTTACACAATTAACATAGACACTAACATAATTTAAGGAAGGACAAAGTTGGAAGTTGACCAGGTGTTTCTACTGCAAATATATACCGGTACTCCTGAACCTCAGGTTCATTTCACTGTTGATCAGAGTACTTCAGAGCTAAAATACAGTAAAGTGATGTAGCTTTGTCAACCTATTTAAGTTCACCAGAGTCAGCAATGACAACTTTAGCTTTGGGAGTGCCACTTTTTGTCCCATGCTTCTCCATTGCCTTGACAACATCAATGCCCTCTACAACACTGCCAAAAACCACATGCTTCCCGTTCAGCCTGCAAAACAGATCCAGACTTTAGTATGGTACAGGGTAAAGCAAAGCTTTTGAATGACAATCTGTCTAAATGCAATAGATGAGCGTACCAGTCAGTGGAGGCAGTGCAGATGAAAAATTGTGATCCGTTTGTGTTGGGCCCTGCGTTGGCCATGGACAGGCAGCCCATGCCTGTGTGCTTTAGCTGGAAATTCTCGTCAGCAAACTTCTCTCCATAAATGGACTTGCCTCCAGTACCGTTGTGGTTGGTGAAGTCTCCACCCTGAAAACAACTTGGAAGTAAGAAGCAGGGAAATATATGTTGAATAAGTGATACGCATTGAAACAGCTGACATACCTGGCACATAAATTTAGGGATGATGCGGTGGAATGAGGAGCCCTTAAAGCCAAATCCCTTTTCACCAGTGCAAAGCGCACGGAAATTTTCTGTAAAGTAAATAATTAATAGTTAAACCCAAGACGAACATTTCTTTGAGTCAACTAGTGAACCAAACTGGGCCGAGCAAGAGGAAGAGCTTGTGTTGAATGCTGTGCAGAGAGACATGTAGGCTATAATGCACTCTGAATAAATGAGGTCAGAGCTAACAAAGGCAATGTAGGACAAAACCACTCTCATCAGAGCAATGCTGGACCCTGTCTTTTTCAGCTACTACTTTACTGTAAACCTTAAGTAAATATTAGCCTGATAATAAATGATCACTGTCCTGCACTTTTTGTGTCTTACCTGCAGTCTTAGGAACTACATCAGCTCGCAGCTGAAACACAAAACATTCATGAGAATAGTCCAGTAGCCTAGTTGATCATACCACATTCAGCATCAACACAAACATAATTTCTGCTCATCAAAAACCTCTTCCTGATAAACGCATGACACAGGCCAGCTGCCATGGGCGTTCCCGGTAAAGCAATAACACACTTACGGAATTTTAGATTAAGATCTTTTATCCTAACCCACTCAAATATACACATATCACAATAGCTCCTGTAACCTCAAAAACAAACCTTAGGGATTCATATAGTTTTAGCGATGACGGTGAGAATATGTCTCTTACCTCCATTACAATCCTGCCCGCGTTGGAGCCATCAATTGTAATGTCAAAATAAACTCGAGGGTTTCCCATTTTTACAGATATGTTTGGGATTAAAATAGATTGTTATATCTCCGACAACGCGATGAGTGCGCTCCAGCCAAGTCTTTATAAATATGTGCCTTTGGGCCCGTGAAGCCAGTGATTCATACCACCAATGAACGTGAGCGCAGCCTCAGAACCTTCTGTCTGGACCACAGTTTGGACCAATAGGAAACAAACCGGGGCGGGTCTTAACTAGCTCTGCTTGACAAGATGCTTAGAGCTGTGAGAGGCTTGAATCCAGACCATGGACAGCGTAAGATCCAGACCACAGACTGTGTATGATCCAGACCACTGACTGTAAGATCCAGACCACAGACTGTGTAAGATCCAGACCACAGACTGTGTAAGATCCAGACCACAGACTGTGTAAGATCCAGACCACAGACTGTAAGATCCAGACCACAGACTGTGTAAGATCCAGACCACAGACTGTGTAAGATCCAGACCACAGACTGTGTATGATCTAGTCCACAGACTGTAAGATCCAGACCACAGACTGTGTAAGATCCAGACCACAGACTGTGTAAGATCCAGACCACAGACTGTAAGATCCAGACCACAGACTGTGTAATATCAGACAAGACTGTGTATGATCCAGACCACAGACTGTGTAAGATCCAGACCACAGACTGTGAAGATCCAGACCCAACAGACTGTGTAAGATCCAGACCACGACTGTGTAAGATCCAGACCACAGACTGTAGAATCCAGACCACAGACTGTGTAAATCGCAGACCACAGACTGTGGTAAAGATCCAGACCACAGACTGTAAGATCCAGACCACAAGACTGTATATATCCAGACCACAGACTGTGTAAGATCCAGACCACAGACTGTGTATGATCCAGACCACAGACTGTGTATGATCCAGACCACAGACTGTGTATGATCCAGACCAAGACTGTGTATGATCCAGACCACAGACTGTGTATGATCCAGACCACAGACTGTGTATGATCAGACCACAGACTGTGTATGATCAGACCAACAGAACTGTGGTATGATCCAGACCACAGACTGTGTATGATCCAGACCACAGACTGTGTAAATCGCAGACCAGCACAGACTGTGTATGATCAGACCACAGACTGTGTATGATCAAAGACCAACAGACCGTGTATGATCAGACCACAGACTGTGTAAGATCCAGACACACAGACCGTGTATGATCCAGACCAACAGACTGTGTAATGATCCAGACCACAGACTGTGTATGATCCAGACCACAGACTGTGTATGATCCAGACCACAGACTGTGTATGATCCAGACCACAGACTGTGTAAGATCCAGACCACAGACTGTGTATGATCCAGACCACAGACTGTGTATGATCCAGACCACAGACTGTGTATGATCAAGGCCACAGACCGTGTATGATCCAGACCACAGACTGTGTAAGATCCAGACCACAGACCGTGTATGATCCAGACCACAGACTGTGTAAGATCCAGACCACAGACTGTGTAAGTTTAATTATAAATCAGTCTAGAGAAACTCAAATACATTGTTTTATTTTAAATATTATAAGATAATAGTAAGAAAAGCGTAATGAGGAAAAAATTATAATTTAGCGTTCAAATAAATCGGTTTATTATTATTAAATAAAAGTACAATGACAAATATTATTTTAAAATAAATAGAAAATAATGTAAATTTTACAAAATCATATTAAAAGATATTTCAGAAAATTTGCAAACAAATATTAATGTGACCAATTCCCAACACAACCAATTCTTGCTTTATTGTCAAAAGACATTTATTGCTGCCTTCTCAAGGCAATCTTGGACCCCATGGGGTTCAGTCCAAATGTTGTTTGTAGAAAAATTCCAATGCATTACATATTGTCAGATGATCATTTGCATGACATACAATTTGTATGAAGTCAGATGTCTACCAATACTTTACAGTTCCATTTCAATGAATATAATCTTTTGTTGCACACGTTCTCTAATGAAAACATTTGATATACATAACATAAACCCGTGCCATGAGGGGTTATACATGTGAAATCTAATAACAAATAGAACACAGCTTCCAATGGCAGAAAATGCCACAACACAACAGCTGTACCAAATGTTACATTAAGCTTGGAGCTTGCAACAGAAAGTCTTTTACAGTGCAGATGGATGCTGTAAACTACCTCTGTGAGGTTAGAAAAATATGGTCATACAAACACGTCGAAGCACTTATGTTCTCAGTTGGCATCAACCCTATTTCAATACATTTGTGTTTTGTGTAGGTTTTCTTTCCAAATATTCTAAGGTTTCACACTCAAATAAAAGGTAAAAACACAATTACTCCTGCATGTGCTATAGTTTATTCTGCTGGTTTGAATTGTCAGTGCTTACTGCATCATTGACTGTAAAAACGACACATGATTCTCAATGAAAATGAGCAAAACAGTCAAAGGATATAAAACACCAAACATATGTACAAACAGTGCATGCTCATAAATCTACACTGCACACACAGTCTCAGGTAGTGTGTGTGCTCTGGGGCCAGCTGTGGGTTGTGCAGTCAGTTGTTCTCAAACAGTGACAGAAGGTCATCACTGCTGTTGTTTGGAAGGTCAGGAGGGCCCAAGTAGGACAGCAGTTCATCTGGGTTGGTCAGTTCTGGAAGAAACTTTATTTGAGAGACATAAAACTGTTTACTATTGTCTTGAAGTCAAAGTTGAATTTATTTGTTATACATACAAACTATTCAAACTATTTATGCACTCACATCAAGAGTATGGTCTGCTGCATCTCCAGCAGGTGTGACTGGGCCTCCCAACCCGAAAGAGCCCTCACTCTGTAGTCGAGTGTTCTGAGTATTAGTGGTCCGCTGGGGCAGAGGGCTGCCTGTGTCAGCATGGCCCTGGTTACCATGGGGACCTGAGCTGTGCAGGATGTTGTGAGAGAGTTCAATACGACCAGCATGAGGAGCCTGACAGGGTGAAAGGATAAGTCCTTATAAAAAGAGAACTCATACAAATCAAGTTTTTTTAAAATCTTAGGTTGTAAAATGTGCAGTTGCAGGTGTTTTATTTTGTTAAGAGGCCACACACCAGACGTGCATGACATAAGATAGACACTTTGAAGCATCTGCATGTGACGGGAGCCTTTAACTGCGCATGACTGTCGGATTATACATTTCAGTCAATGCTGTCTCCTTCAGCTTCAGTCAAAGACTCTCCAGAGGCCTTTTGAAGCAGAAGGACTCGACAGTGAGCCCTGTACACAGTTGTACAAAATGTTCATAAATGTACTTGAACACAAGCTCTGGTAAAATATAAGACATTATATGATGTCTGTCTTCTATATTTAGACAACACTATCATAAAACAGAAATGTTCGATATGTTGCATATTACGGTACTTCTAAAATGATTATATTAATGCTTGCTTTGCTGGCCTGACCATTTGTTTTTGATTATTGCATGAACAATATAAAAAGCATGCATGGTGTGTTTCCGTGTGGTGGACAAAGCTCTTCTTACTGGTTCAGATTGATAAGAGAGCGATGATGGTGGTCCTGAACTTGGATATTCTCCTAGAGTTGGGGTTCCAGGTGTGTTGGGGAAGTCTGTGAATCCAAATTGGTTGGTAAATCCTTGGCTCGCTGAAGCATCAAAACAATACAAATAACTCCAATCTAACAGAAACATTATTATTATTATTATGTAATAGTGTTCAGTGCACTTAAAAGTAAACATGCATCCAGTTGTGAGATAATGACTAGCATTAATAGAGCTTGCACTTCATACAGAAATGCTTCTGATATAGAGGGCCAATATAGAATCTACATATTTTAATTATATGTATTAATTCAATCTAACTTAGTAACAGGAAAACACCAACACCACAGGCTGTGCATTCATGCAAAACCATCTGATACATTAGCAGGGGCTTTATCCCAGCAGTTCTTACCTGGCCTGCTGAAGTCAGGGGTGGTCCTGCCCCCTGCTGTGAGTATCTGGTATGGAGAGGAAGCAGGCCCCAGAGCAGCGATCATTTCCATAACATTTGGCAGAACCATGAGGCTGGGGCTGACTGTGCGGCAGCGCTTCAGCACAGGCCCGTCAGGCTCCTCTTTTATGTGGAGGTCTGGTTTTACAGGTACAGGTCTCCAACCACACACCGGGTCTATGGTGATCTCCTCGTAGTCCGAACTGAGGCAAAGGGAGAACAAGAGAAACAATGACTGCATCATATAGTAGTGTAAAGGCGCAACATATTTAAACAGCTTTAGTTTATTTCACAGTTTGTGATCATTAACTTGCAAATGCACTCACCACTAGAGCTGCATTTTGTGATTTTCTCACTAATACTGTGCAGTTTGAAGCTTTAAGTGTCATCTAATGCCACAATGTCAATTCTTTGATTTTCCTAAAAGTAACTGTATTCTGAATATCTACAAATGCTCAAAATGAGTATTCTGTATACATATTTTTGGTAAATGTATTTAGTTACTTCCCAACATTGTAGCTACCAAATAAGAAAATCTTCCTCACAACACTCACTTTTGGATGTACACAAGTATTCCAAGCATGTATTGGTCCACCTCAAGTCCTTCCAGCAACGCTGTTTTACTGTCATCACAAAGCAAAATTTGATGTATGTACAATAAATAGCAAGTGTACAATAAATTGTTATATATTTGTTCATGTACATACTTGCATACAGGACATCTCCAAGTCCCTCTTTCACAATTTAATTGCAAATATGATTCTAAGTCAAAACACTAGATTAAAAAAATAAAAATAATAATAAATAAATTGTTTGAGAAAAAATAATAAGAACACAGATGTTTTTATAGATTGAAAGTTACCTGTATGTGCCTGCAGTCATGGCCTCTTGCTGGAAGCTGGATTCTTCTGAATGTAATTGGACATTTCAAAGATACTTTAATAGCTGTTTGCTCAACGCCATCCTCCCCATTCAGACCAGGAGTACCAGGAATAGTCCCAGACGTGAAATTTCTTTTGACTGGAAAAACAAATTACCAGTACATAGAAGTAAATGGTTTGGGTTCACATGATGCTATTTATACTGCCAATGGTTTAAAGGATGAGGGAAAGTGAGAACGTTAGGATAATGTTGTCATATTATTTCTGTAATAATAATGTAACACTCAGCCTATCCACTTGAAAGTTAACGTATGCTTTTTTTAAATGTTCCTGTAAAGTTTGTCAAGTCAAAATGTAGTGGTTTTGTTCAATCATAAAGATTATCAGTTAAAAGGACTTTTGGCCATAATATTGATATGGCAAGTTTGTCAAGTTTCAAAGAATAACCTGGTTCATAACCCTAAATAATGTCCTTTCAACTGATAACAATCAATCACTTTTGAATGAATGATAGGCTGAATGATAGACCAAAAAAGCTTTGATTATTATTTTATTGCCTCGATGATTCGTTTAATTTACATATTTAATTAAAAACACGAATCTATGGCGCGCGGAGTGCACGGAACGACTTGTGGCGCTTTCGTCTCACACTGCGCTTGTTCTGCTCTGACCTGTAGCAACTAAAGCACAACAGAGAGAGAGCGGCGTGTTTTAAACTCCCGAGTGTGACTGCGAAGAGTTTTGTTGTGTGAAAGAGCACTGTGTTTTGAGCTGTAACTCTAACTACTGTAACCAGCTCTGTGTGCCTTTCCCCGCCATCGTGGACTTTCTGTTTCATAATCGTGGTCCTCTCTATTCACACAAAACTCTGCTTCCCAGTCACACTTGAGTTTAAAACACGCCGCTCTTTCCACTGTTGTGCTTTGAAACAGCCAATACATCCATGGAAACGGCACAGAGGACCGCAATTTTGAAACGGAAAGTCCGCGATGATACAGAGGCTAAAGTGAACGGCACACGAGCTAATGCTGCAAATGACAATGACATATATAATATATATATATATAATATATATATATATATATATATATATATATATATATATATATATATATATATATATATATATATATATATATATATATATATATATATATATATATTCTTTATACAAACAGAACAGTTTGGACTGAAGTGAAAAAGTGCTTTTTTGGGGACACACAACAATAAAAGATGTTATTTTAAGCAGAAACTCCTTATTTGTTACTTGTTTATTACTATAAACTACAACATTTATTCAAAAATGATGAAATATGCTTTTAAATGTTTTTTTAAAATGTAAAAAAACGATTACTCGATTAATCGAAGAAAAGAATCGAGAGATTACTCGATTACTAAACTAATCTACAGACGCAGCCCTAGCTGCATTCACATCCTAGAATTTGATGTTGGCATCATCACAGATGGAGGGCTACGTATTTAACTCTGTGGGAGAGTTTGCTGTTTTTGAAAGAAATATAATAATGTATCATCTTTATTTCCATTTCGACTCAAAGCCCTTTCAACAAACTTGTCTTTGGGTTGAATAATGGCACCACTTTGTTTATTTATACTGAAATGTGTGTTTTTGTTTTATAAGGATAAGCCCAGTAAATATCAGTTAGTTAATTAGATATAGTTAGATATCAACAATAAACCAAGACATAAAATCTGTATTTCATTATCAATATTTGTTTAACAGCAAATGAACTTAATTAACTGACAAAAAGCTCAGTTTTAAACTACAGGCACTGGATATTATGTTGCGTGAACTCAACCAAATTAAAGATTCAAAGAAACCATGAGCTTACTTTTAGCAATGCAGTGCTCAGCAGGCAAAAGCCTCTTTTCATCAGACCTTGCAGGACAGATCTGACGACGGCCGGTGGACAAGTTGTAGCACAAACAAATGGTGGACTAAAAAAAAAAAAAAAGAATATTACTATATAATATTTCCTATACATTAATATGAATGACAAATAACTGTATTACATCGTGGGTGAGAGATACTTACACAGCAACAGGCTGTAACAGTGATCTGTACGGTGTTGCGTCCAGGCTGGCACACCTGTTTAAGGTACAAGGGCTTGTGGGAGGTTTTATTGTCCCCTCTTTCAATGGATAAAGGTGTGGCATTCACACTGACCTTAAGTAAGGGAAAAACAATATTGTTGTGTTCATAACATGACACACGAAATGCTTTTCTGTAAGATTTGAGACTTGGTTTTAATACATACTTGAACAGATGCTGGCCAATTAGTGTTCATTTGTCTGTCCTCATGATGATAGCATTTAAACTGTAACTCCAAGTCTGGTCTGAGGGGGGCAATAGAACACAACTTTGTGAGACCAGGTGGGGTTAGGAAACCTTATAATTTATACTATTGACATTTACATCATACACTACATTATTATGTTACAAATATGTCCATGTACTCTTACCTCATCATGAGTGTTTTGTAAACAGAGTCTCTGAGCTGAAAAGCATGATTACTAACAGCAAGGTTGTGCTCCAGTCTGAAAGGATCTAACACTATACCATCTCGAACAGGAAAGGTCAAACGAAGGTCATCACTGGGGTTACCTAAAAATAACCTTTTGTCACGGGATCATTCTTGATAGTCACATTGGTTCAACACAACAGTAGTCGTTACCTGTAGAGAGCTGTTGTGGTGTGATGTTGGGTTTAGTGTCTGCGGGTAGGTAAGGGGGTTTAGTATCCTGGCCTGGAGAAAGATATGAAGGCATTGTGGTCCCAGGCGTCATCGGTGGAGTAGGATTCCCACCCATAGGTGAACTGGGATACCCTGGCATCACGCCACCCCGACCTGGCTATGGTATGTTAATGGACTGTTTTAACATTCAACTTTTATCAATTCAAATGCTTTAGACATGAAAGAGTTGAATAAAACAAATGAATTACCCCGTTCACTGCAGCCTGTGTGAAAGCATTATATGCTCCGGTCCCTCCCTGTGGATGGCTTCCTTGACCATTGAGCGGCTCAGGCTGCAAAATGTCAAAAAATCAATAAGCTCAATTTTAAGCCTGAAAGGATAATAACTCATATTTGAATGAAAGTGTAAACCTTGTAATACTGTTGAGGATTTGGTTGGACAGCTCCTGGGGGAAACTGTCCTGGGTTGAGCGATGCAGAGTTGTACTGTCCTAGATGGGGTAAGCGACTAGATGGATAAGACGGGGAGGGGGCACGTCGCTGCTGAGGCCCAGACGGATACTGTAAAGGCTGGTTAGGGTACGACATTCCCCCAGAGGCATACTGCTGCACTGTAAAACCCTGAAAAAGAAGGGTTTGAGATAGATTTGTGTCTACAGGGAAAATTACATACAGAAATATGAAATGGAGTAGCTGCTTAAAAAGACTTGTGCAAATAAGAAGTGAACAAGAAGTGAAGGACACAGACCTCGGAAAAAGGCCTTTTGAGCCCTTGTTGTGAATAGTTTCCATGTGGGGGCATTTTCTGCATCTGTGCATGATGGGAGGGGTACAAACCCCCTGTGGATGGAGAGTGGCCATGTCTGTTTGGACCCATCCCACCAGGATTCATCCCAGGAGGACCACGGGGCCCGGAATGAGATAGGAACTGGGTGCTGTAAGAGGATGCTCCACCCATCTGGAAAGAAAAAATATGACAGTGTAGGGGCAACAGCAAAATTCTACAAGGTATTTTATTCAATAACAGAGCGCTGAGTTTAAATAATTAGATACGGATTGTTTTATATTAATTTAAAAAAAATGTAAAAATTCCTAAATTAATTATCAAACAAAAAATATAAATATACTCTGCTCCCTTGGTATTTTCACAACAAGTTCATAGTCCAAATTCTTTGCTGTTAATTGGAAGCATGTGTCATGAAGCTGTGGCAACAACAAAAAAGCAGTTTTGCGCACCTCCCACAATCACTGTTACATGTCCCAAGGGAGATAGAAAATGAAGCCAATGGAGACATCTCTTGAAATAATTTGGCTTTAGTCAGACTTTACCTGGCCATAGCTGAGCTCTTGATTCTGCTTTTCTTGAATGGCTGCAACAGTGGCAGTAGCAGTGGCAGTTGCAGTGGCTGCAGCAGCCGCTACTGCTGCTGCAGCCGCCTGCGTGAAGTCTGAAGGAGGACGTGCTCCTAATCCAGGTCCTCCGCTGTTTCCAGAATAACTGGATGAAGAGATTGAAAATGAGCAGAAGATGAGCCTGATGAGACTTTTTGTGTGAAAGCTTTAGTCAAAATCTAAACCTGGAGGAGCATACCTTCCGGCGTAGGCTGGAGGGTTGTATGTTGAACTTGGGCGCCCGTACATTATCGGTTGGCCGTAGCCTTTAGAGATAGTGTCATTGTAGGACGGCTGACCCATAAACTGTGAGCTCAGGCCACCACCCATACCCGGGCTACCTCCAGGCATCATGTGACCGTGACCACTGGAGTTTTCACCTGGACCCATATGTGCACCAAGTACCTAAAGAATTACACCATGACAGTCAAACAATAACTGACAGTATTTTCAGCACAAGTGTTGAGTCTCATTAATTTATGCAAAAACATTACCAATAATTATTTGAGGATTGTCAACATACACATTTGCAGCAAATACTATAATTGTTTCCCAATATGATGTCTGCTTGAGTCTTGATATTCAAAGTACTCAAAGTATGCACCGTCAAAGGGTACATACAAAAAATTATCCAAAGATACTGTGTCATGTGTTACCTGGCCGCGTGTGGGATTGGTCACGCCCCACACTGTAGTTACTACAGAGAGAGATCCTGCGTGCTGATTGGTGCTTGGTTGCCAGGACACTGGGTCATGCAGGAATGGGCTGTCACTGCTGAAAATGATGATAAAGTAAATTTATTGTTCTGGTTCAGGAGCTGTACGAGAAGATGCACATTCTATCCTTGGACCATTGTTAACAGCAGGAACATGATGTCTAGCCCCATTGTCTTGATACTTTATGCTAATATTAAATCTTGTGGAGAGTTACAAGAATTTATATTTTCTACATTTGTTTATTACTGGTATCTCTTTAATAATTATATATTAAGGTATGTATATTAAGGTTGAACTACATCTGTAAATGTAACTGTAAATGTAACTGTAAATGTAACTATACATTTTTATCTTATTAGTAAACTTGATTTTACTTTTTATTTTTAATGCATGCCTTATTTGATTTGATATATCTTGCTTTTATTGTTGTTCATTTTTGTATGTTGCACCGGATCACGAAAGCAAGTTCCTAGTCTGTGACTTTTGTTCACTGACTATGGCAATAAACCTATTCTGATTCTGAATCTAAATACCAACAGTTTTTGTCATTTCTGTGTTTTGGTTGAACATGAATACAACAAGTAGTTGTATGGACAGTGGACAGTTGTTAAATTATTTATATTGTTAAAAATCAAATAGATATAAAAAAAACTGGTGTGTTCTGTGGGTCCACAGCGGCACAGTCGCTTCACAACAAGAAGATCCTGGGTTCAACTGCCGGGCAGCGTGGGCCTTTCTGTGTGGAGTCTGTGTCTACGTAGGTTTCCTCCAGGTGCTCTGGTTTCCACTACCACTTAAAACATGTACAATAGTGTGCTAGTGTATGAAGGAGAGTATATTGTGAGAATGAATGCAGGACAACAGATGGAAATTCGCCCATGGCCCATAGCCTATAATCCAGCGTGTTTACAGCACGTGTATCATGTATGTACATTAACATGCACAGTCTGGAACAAAATAAATGAGCAATAAACATGTTTGTTGTATCAGACTTCAGGCACATAAGTCATCTAAAGCACAAATCGTTCACCTGAGGACAGCCAGCAATAAAACATGTACAAAAACAGTGTGAGTATACCTTTGTGGAGTGGGAGGCAGGGTGGGTTTCATGGAGTTTAGGTGGTTCATCTGATGAATGGTGGGATCATCAGATGGCCCCTTGTGCTTTAAGAAGCAGCCCTGAGAATAAGAGCAGAGGTAGACACACAAAAGTGGTTAAAGCCAATTACCTGCACTGCACATTTTGTCATCCGCAGATCCCGCATGCTTGCATGTACACCGTCTGTACAGCACCCTCCCACTCAGTGCCACTAACTTTAATCTCTGTGTGTGTGCCTGTGTGGACTGCGCACATCAAAATGTTAGCCTATCAGTGACTGCTGTAGCTCTGATACCTCTCAAAAGAGGGGGAGGGGTGCTGTAATCTAAATTTAGCTCTGATTTCAAAAGGAATTTAAGAGAACAGAGATGTGAAGAGAAAGACTCCTCTCCCAGCTGACGACAAACAGTCAAAGCATCAATGTGGCTTTCAGACCATTTCTAATGTGATTTTAGAGTAACACTTCTGTTTTTTTGTTTCTCAATCTGTTTTATTGTGTTTGTGCTTGTACAATCTGTACAATTTACCTTATCCCATGTCAAACAGTTTTTATTTAAAGATCTTGCACATAAAGGATGGGTGTAATGTTTAGGTGTAATCTTTAGGTATTGCACCTGATTTCAGTCCTAACAAAATCCTTTGCCACATTCCGGGGCATCCAGACATTGCAATGTCCAGTCCAATAACAAATAAAGAGTTCATAGCAAATTAGGCATGTCTCATCAAAGAGTTCTGCACAGTCTGGTGCTAAAGTTGAATGATTTCAGTGTGTGACTGCTGCAATATGCTTCCTATGGCTCCAACTCTCAGACCTGTTAGACACATCTGACACACTGTCACTTTACTCTTCTCATTCCTTGGCTGAATTTACATTAGCCTACATCAGCAAATGCCATGACACTCACAACATCAGACTTGTCTATAATAACCAAAGGGAAGTTTTATAATTCATGTTTTTCCAAATATGCGTATTATGTAAACTAATGATATAACAGTTGTGGGTGAAACAATAAACACAACCTATGTTATCTAACATTTGAGGATTTTCTTTACCGTGTGCTTTATGAGCAAATATAATTTATGCAGGACAGAACATGTTCTCTAAAGCGTGTGTTATAAACACATACAATGAATTAAAACAACTTGCAATAGGTCTTAGTCCAGATCTAAAGCCTCTAAAGATGTTTCATAGTCTACCTCCACACCTTACATGGCTCCGCTACTTCAGAACAACAACAAACTAAACATGCAGCAGCAGAAGCAGAACAAAGCAGCTGGGCGCAAAGACTGAGTGAAAGACTTTAAACGCAAGTGTGGCCAATTCATGAAAACACAACACACGCACCAACAGGGGCCACAGAATGAACGCATGAGATGTGTGTCACAATAATATGCACACTGGGCATTTTAACCCTGGAAACATGTACAATGGTGTATATCACCTGGTTCCACATATGTTGCATTGTGATACAGTGGTGGTCGCGCTGTGGAGGGGCTTCTTCTTACGCGCTGCTGCGCCGCTGGCACCAGTGGCCACAGCTCCGTGCGCCTTTACGCCGCTGACTTAAACAATGCTCGTGTGTTGCCTATATAGCTGTAGGCTTCTATCGCCAGCGCTGATGCAGGTAAATGTGACTTTCGCCCGTGAACTTACCTCAGGCTCCGGCTTACAGACGATGTGGCCGCTTGACGATGACACCCCTTTAGCTCCACGACATTAGTCGCTTGCGTCGTATCCGCGCCGCCGCCGGGACACAACAGAGCTGTTTCACCGAGTGTCCAGAGACAGCTGTTCGCATTGCCCTATAATGTTCACCTGCACATTGGGCTCACCAGTTAGGTCTGTTCAGCTAAGCAGTCTCGAATGGTCTAATATTTAGCAGCACATGACAATCGTCGTTCTGCCAGGGTTTATAAACTTAGGCTAAATAAATGACTTTTCTAGTCAGTGGTCTAAAAGCAGGGCAGCAGTTCATTGGCAGCTCGTAACCTGACAGCCCAGTGTACCTTCCTGATTGCACAATGCCGCTATAATATATTCATGAGATCACAGGGCTAATGTCTCCCACAGAGAAAGGAATTTTCCTGTCCCTCCTCCAAGTCAAGCGCGGACAGAGAAGACCAGCATTTAGCGGGAGACTGACGTCACTTGTAGGCTAATTGATTAAAGCTATCTGTGATCAATGGTTGCGTGCTGTGTTTTGCACTTAAGGACCAACGTGCTTGACAGTGAGTGCGCACCCTTAACATCTCCATCCTGTCAAAGGCTGCATAACCTGCTGCCAAACACGTGCCTTTAAATCCAGTGTTCATGGCACAGAGTGCGTCTGTCACTGGAACATGCGGTGTTTCAGTGGTCGCGCTGGACTGGGGAGCTTTGGAGTCATTAGAGGTGTCTGAAATATGCTGCCAGAGGGCAGTGCAGCTCTCAGAATAAAAAGTCCAACCTGCCTGTGTTTTTCAGACCTCTGTTGCCCTGGAAACAGGTGCTGAGATTTCCCATTTCTTCCTTTTTCTCTACACTATCACTGCTCACCCCTCCCACCCCTCTCCTGCTGCTTCCTCCCCCACGACCTGCCGCATAGTAACACGCGCACACACACACACACACACACACACACGTCACACACATCACACACACACACAATTCAGTCGACTGCAGTCATTTTACAATGTCACAGGACAACCACGGCTCTGTTCAGCTCACAACCATGGCACTCATGAGATTACACCTAACTGTGCCTTCTCCATATTAAAGAGAGCACCAGCAGACTGCAACAATCTGACCTCAAGCTAATCTCTGAAAAAAAAGATGGGTAGGGCCAAGAAGACAAAGAGGAAACCACAGACTAGTGGAAATAAAAGCAATAACTGCTGAGCCCTCTCTGTAACAGCACGGGCGGGTCATCTGTGTTTAGTTGACTGATTAAATGAAAACTTTAGAACAATAGACCCACTGCATTGTTGAACATGTAGATTAACATAATGCACACTGCATTTTGTGAATTCTACTTAGAAAACAGACCACTGAAGAGAAGAGTGCTGCCTTCCACCTGAGTCTACACGAACATCTCATCTTCAGGCCTTTTAAAGTCATTTTATTTCGTTTCAGCTGCATTCTCTGCGCGTTCCTTTGTAGTGACTTCTCTTTGGCAGGAGCAGAGCATTCCTGGGAAATGGCTGACCCAGAATAACACAGAGAGACGCAGGGTGGCTGAGTGAGAGAGGTCCTCCACCCTGTTTTTGCTCCTGCACACACAAAGCCCTGTTTCCAGCGTCACACTGCCACGGACCGTCATGCTGATGCCGATACAAACAGTATCATGTCCCTCTACATTCTTATCTTTCTCTCGGAATTTGGTTTCATCTGTTGAATACAAATGAAAACGACCTGTATAATGTTAACCAGCCACCAAGAGCGTGAAAGAATGTGTCTGGCAGATGTAGGCAACAGTAGATGGTAAAGATAGGCATTTTTACACATAGATCTACATCTTATTTATCGATTACTGACTGACTGTCATACACAGGATCTTTACAATTTGTGAAAGACAAAATTACAGGACAATATTGGCGGCTTTCAGATTGTAGAAAGTGTCGCTAACATTATATTTTGATATAAAAATCCCAAAGGTAAATTCACAAATGCTGAACCTGATCATTTCTATTAGCTCTATAAAAATCACAAAAATCCTGTTTTTACAATATTCATTTTAGGTGCCCCATCTGTATGAATACGCTATTATTTAACTATAGCTTGTTGTCACATGAAATCCAGCAATAAACAGAAGGCAATTCAAAGGTTGATATCAAAACCGTTTCTATTATGATGAAACGAAATTCCCTTTTGCTTGATTGTTGTGAATTTGAAGAGCACTGCTGCCCCCATGCGTTATATCCGAGTATTGACCTCCTCTGAGCATGGACGTCTCTCGCGCCAAAGCTGCACTCTTACATTAGACACTGCGCTGAATATGGGTCTGCTACTTTGTTGTTTGGTCAAGTAAAAGTGCGTGACCCTGTACAAAATGTTGGTAATTACGGTTGTTTTAAATAGCGCGCATCATCCTCTAAATCATCAGGAATTAACTATTATTTTACTGAAACTTTCCTATCTGCACTTGCGCCATGATTTGTCACGGTTGTAGTTGGTCTTGTCGTTATGAAAAATAATGACGATTAAGTATAAAGACAATCCTGACACCGGCCACAAGGGACCGATAAAGTACCCTTCTGCTGCTGCTTTTAACATGGGCCTTCAGCTACAACAGTCATACATTGAAAGGAATGGGTTCAAACAGTTGAAAATAGTTTTATTAGTTTAAATATCAATAATTCAAAGTCCCTTTTCTGCAGTGAGACTAATATAATATGATGGTAAACTCACATTTACAACAATGCGATATTGCAAATAATCTTATTAAAAACTTGCTTAACTCAGAAGCCTGAGTTGTTGCTGTGTGGGCCACGAAGCCATTTCAAGACCCCACAACAATTAACTGAAAGTCTTTCCACTTTTTCACATGCAAATGTTTTAATAAAGCTCACAGAAAATCTCAGAAGATGTAAATCTCAAAACAAGAATGTAATTTACATCCATGTGTAATTATGCTACTACATTCAAGTAACGGGTCATTGTGCGGATGAAAAGAATCACAGTAGCTTATGTCGATGACAAATATTCAGAGCTCTGCTCACTGTATGTGGAGGCTATTTCCTGAGCGTTACAGCTCAAAGGCTGTGTCCAGGAGCCGCTGCAGCTCCATCAGGTGAGTCTTTTTGTTTCCTGTTGCCGGTGCAGCCGCAGACTCACGGCCAGCATACCTGTACCACAGAAAAACATACAGATATTTACATTCACCAACTACCTGTCCTTAACTGTGTCTTCAAGGTAGAAATGCAACACAAACCAAACAGGGCGGCTCCTGTTGATGGTGGTGCGAATGCGCGGTTTGACATAGTCGTAGAAGCCCTGATTCTTGTGTTCCTCTTGACACCACATTAGGTCTGCGTTTGGAAACCGGTCCGTCTCATTTTTCACCAGGTCAAAAGGAAATGGAGACAACTATAATCCACACAAATTCATTATTATTATTATTAGTATTATATGTAATGATTGAACTATAGCCGTCACAGAGAAAGGAAAGTACCTGTTCAATGCGGACAACTGCCACATCACTTTCCATGCCTCTGTTTGTACGCTCACGGGTCAACTCATAGTAAACTTTTCCAGTGCAAAAAATGATTCTTCTGACATGTTTAGGATTGGCTGATGCGGGGCCATCGTCTGGGATTAGTCGCTTGAAGCTGGTGCCTTTGTACACAAATTACAGTTTAAATGACAGAAAAGAACCACACAATTGTATCAAAAGGATGCAGGTGATTTATCTTAATCACGGTTTATTCTCAGAACTTGCCTGGAAGCATGTCATCAAAACTAGACTTAGCCTCTGGGTGGCGCAACAGAGACTTGGGAGTAAACACAATGAGCTAGAAAAAAAAATGGCAAATTTAGTTTCTTAAAATGTCTCACGTGAAATGAGTAACATTTCTGAGTGTCTCACAGGCTTCCTGAAAGGCAGCAGGATCTGACGGCGAAGAACATGAAAGTAGTTTGCCGGGTTGGAGCAGTAAACAACAATCCAGTTACAGTCATACAACTGACGCATTGAAAAATCCTCGGTCAGTTTCTGCAAAAAGGATATATTGTTGTTGTTAGAATAGAATGAAATTCTTCTGTTCTTCAATTAAGATAAATTGAAAATAACACAGATGCTTTTTAAAATGTTACTCACAGGAAATATATCGCGATCATCATTGCACATCTGTAAAAATCTCTCTGGGCGAGCAGAAGAGTGCTCAGGACCCTGAAAGAAACACACACGTGACTGAAAAGAGCCAAAGATCTGACTTACAGATGGTAAGTTGTTCCCTGATACACACCATTCCTTCCATTCCATGAGGCAGGAGCAGTACAATGCCATTCTGGCGGACCCACTTGGCCTGTCCGGAGCTGATAAACTGGTCGATGATGCACTGTGCAGTGTTGTGGAAGTCACCAAACTGGGCTTCCCACAGAACCAGAGCATTGGGGCTGGCCATTGCAAATCCTAATTCAAAGCCTGCCCAGGATAATTTGATTTAGGGCGAGTTCACACTTATTGAGTTGACAAACTGAACCTCCAAAAAGACCACCAGACAGTGACAGATATTGCAAGTGTGTCCACATCAAGGGCCACACATACTGAGACATAAGGGAAGTGGACTGGGAAGACAGTAGTCAATACAGTGGGTGGTGAGGTGGCAATATGTCAAAATATTAATTTAGATATGGTGAATGTTATTTTAAGAATATGCAACATTTAAATATTTGTAGTTAAAACAAATTAAATGTTGCAAAGTTTCAAATAAAGTATGGGGTGATATATTTCTGAACTTTTGTGATTATTTCTAGGACATTTCACATTTCTCTGATTATGAAACTTTAACTAATTCATTCATTAATTGATTTTCTAAAGCTTGTTCCTGTTAGGAGTCGCGGGTGACTGGAGCCTATCCCAGTGCCTTTGGGCCACTTTAACTCATAATATGTTAAAAGACATGTCTTAACACCCTTACTAAGCTTAAAGCCAGTTCTGC
Organism: Chaenogobius annularis; assembly: GCA_015082035.1. Taxonomy (NCBI): domain Eukaryota; kingdom Metazoa; phylum Chordata; class Actinopteri; order Gobiiformes; family Gobiidae; genus Chaenogobius; species Chaenogobius annularis. The sequence goes on along the minus strand of BJKM01000405.1, from coordinate 464,293 downwards.
ACTAACAGCAGAGCGTTCAGTTCATTTGCGACACAACAAAAATGGGTCTCATAGCTGCACTGGGCACCTGGGGTTTGGTTGTACGTACCTGAATAATGTACGTTTCATGTGATTATATTTACCTAATACGCCATATTCGGACAATGAGCTGTTGCAGACCGTGTAGGGTGCCTGATTGGCCGAGATGTAGTTCATCGGGATACAAATCCTTTTATCCACATTCTGATCATGAAGAACATGATGCCGATGACTAGATGAGACACAAACTTATCACATTTCTGCCTAAATCTGTACATAAAAACATCTGGCATGTTTGTATTACCTGAAAGTTCCCCTCTCCACATCTTGTCCACTAAGACGTATATGAATGCCGCCTTTGAGCAGAGAACCAAAGGCCATATATTCCCCTAGAGCCCAGTCACAGAGTCGATGGTTCACCATATTGGCACGGCCCTTTAAGATACGAGAGAGTCCTAAAAGAAACGCCAAACTAGTTTAGTGAGTCTTTGTGAACTGTATAAATAAACAAGCTGGTGTGAACTTCTACCTCCATGTATAGTAAAGTCCTTCACTGGGACAGAAGCTGCAATATTTCCAATGTGCTGCAGTTCCTCTTCAGTGATGCCAGTGTGTGGACAGTTCATGTTTTTGGGCTGACCATCAAGAGTGAAAAAATCTGCAATTGGATCAAAACATCACCACACAATACAAACACATGAGGAATGCTTTCTGAGCTACAAGCTAATGGTGGCATAAGATTACCAGGCCAAGGTGAGTCTAACCAGTGTTTAGTGTGGAGGATTTTCTCATCTTTGGAGCGGGCATATGCATCTTCACAGATTTTATCATAATTTGCCACTTCCTCCTAAATAGGTAAAAATTGTGTTCGCTGATATATTACTTATTTTTCATGAAAATAAGACAAACATACATACCTCATATTTTTGTGCAGAGACAACTCCTTGTCCAATAAGTTTTTGTGCAAACTTCTGGAGGACGCCTTTCTGATTTTTGATGCGTTTGTACATTAGTGGTTGGGTAAACATAGGCTCATCTATTTCATTATGTCCATTGCGCCTGTAACACACCTGATTGCACACAGTTTTTGAGATCACTTACAGAAGATATTTGGTTTCTTGTTAACAGTAAAATTGTTCACAATGAGATGTAAATATTTGGAAATGTGTACTTAGTGGAAACAGTTATGAGAGGAAGGCTGACGCACCAGGTCCACGACCACGTCTTTATGGAAAGTGTTTCTCCACTCAGCTGCCACTTTACACACGTAAATCACGGCTTCAGGGTCGTCTGCATTCACATGAAAGATGGGAGCATTGACCACTCGGGCCACATCTGTCGGGTACGGAGAGGAACGAGCCATTCTGGGGTCTGTGGTGAAGCCAATCTGCAGAGAATGGAACATCACTTAAATAACATAACATTGAATTAAAAAGATACTTGTCGGTGTAATCCCTCATTCGTCCAGGAGTGTTCCATTGAAAAACAGAAAAAGACTCAGTTGTAGTCATCTGGACTCTGTTTTTAGAGAAACAAAACGTTTCGACTCTCATCCAAGAGTCATTCTCAATCTGTGAAACAAGTCTGAGAACTCAGGTTTTATATCCTACTCTGTGTAAACCCTGCCCACAGGGCGGGACCTCCTGGATAATGGGCCATTGAAACTCCCTGATGGGCCATTTTCATCTTTGTACACTGACTTTTGCTCCCTCCTCATTGAGTGCCTGTTTAGCATCCGAATGCCTCGGGCGTCTCCAGGGTTTCAATAACCAATTATAAACAACTGGAAGGTTGAATCTTAAACCTCCATTACGATTTAGGAGGATTCTCTTTTTTAACAAAGATTGCCTCCTTAACTCCTCTTTCAAACCATCTTTTCTCCCTGCTCAGAATCTCCACCTCACTGTCTTCAATAGAGTGGTTTGTGGCTTTATCGATCGAGATCGAGAATGACTCTTGGATGAGAGTCGAAACGTTTAGTTTTTCTAAAACAGCGTCCAGATGACTACAACTGAATCTTTTACAATTTTTCTACAATAAAAAGCTACTGTTGTTAAGTATTGTAACATGCAAGTTGTACCTGGTTGTTGACGACCACATGAATTGTCCCATGAGTGGTGTATGAGGGCAGGTCCGACAAATGGAACGTCTCATAAACAATACCTTGGCCAGCAAATGCGGCATCTCCATGAAGAAGTATAGACATCACCTGCAATGGTTAAACACATAATTCACCCTTAATAACTAGCCTGTACATGCATACTATTTGTTAAGAGGACATTACGTGCCTACCCTTTTGCCCTCTGTGTCCCCACAATAGAACTGCTCAGCCTTGGTCTTCCCCTGCACCACTGGATCCACTGCTTCCAGGTGAGAGGGGTTTGCCACCAGGGATAGAGTAATATATTTATCACTGACCCGGTTCATCCGTTTGTGATACATGCCTAAGTGATATTTTACGTCACCAGAACCCTGAAGGTAAAAACAGGAAACAAATGCATTTGGTCAATCTTACACCTCTGTGCTTAGGCCTGTTTGTAATATGCAAAAACCCTCAAGTCCCGTTTCAAACCTCATCTGCTGCCTCTAATTTGGAGTCAAACTGACAGAAGATTTGCTCCAACTCCTTCCTAATAACGTTGGCCAATACATTTAATCTTCCTCTAAAACGGAACACAAAAAAGCTTTGTTTACAGGTTCTAAGACAAGAAACAAAAATTCCCCCTGAACATGCTGTGTACCTGTGCGGCATTCCCATAATCACACTCTCCACGCCTCTCTGACTTGACATATCGATAATTGTCTTCAGAGCCGGGATTAGTGACTCACAACCTTCTAAACCAAAGCGTTTCTCTGAAGACCATTTCTTCTGAAGGAACTCTTCAAATCTGTGAACGTTGCAACATCGCAGTTTTAGAGATACTGGCTTTAGCTAAAATAATATTTAAAAATTTAATTGACCTCTTAATATCTAATGTACAACATAAGGAAGCACCTGGTGGATCGGATCATCCTCCCCAGCAGGGTCCTCTTTTCTGCATCACTGAACCGCATGATGTCTGGTGTTTCAAACTTTTGTCTGATCCATTGGCACTGCTCCACATCATTGATGAACATGAACTCGACCCCTATGTGCTGACAATATGCCAGCTGAAAAAAGAAACAAAGGTGTGTCAGTGTGTGTTTGAAGGAACGTTTCTACCAGTTCAAAGTTTCTGTTTAACCCACCTCTAGGCGTCGTATAATCTCTCTAAGAGGAAGAGCACTTTCACCTCCTCCAATGAAAGTAGTGGTAGGAAGGCGAAACACTTTGTCCAAGTCCGACTCAGCAAGCCCATAAAAGCCTGTTCAATGACCAAAATAATACAGCATTTACATAGTATTATGAAAGAAAAACAGATACATTTCATTTTTGCAAACACAATGGAGGTTTCCTATTAGGATGGTTTGGTACACAGACCACATCAATATTGGGACTAAACTGGGACTTTAACAGGACTAAACTAGGACTAGAAGAGGAACCAACAGGGACACAGGGGATCTTCACTACAAACAAACAATAAGACAATGCTAGTTAACCACATCAAATAAAGTGGTCACTGGCTGAGGTTTGTAACGCAAATCAAACAGCGATAAGCCAGTCCACAGGTTGGATAGCGACATCACTTCTGTCAGCAAATTACACTGCGGTCTGGACAGAGGGTGCTCAGTTACGTAAGAAATCTTTAGACTTTGCTCCAAACCCCTGTACTGCAACGCACACAAAAACACATTGTTGTTTTCTTTGATGAGTCAGCATAAAGGCGTGATCCAGTGAAGTAATCAAAGAGTAAATGCTATCTAATCATTGCAGAACTATAACCAAGATAAGTCCTGTTTGACCCCAGTGGCCGACAAGCAAAGGTTAGTTCTTCCAGGAATCACAAGCACCTCACATACGGCAAATAGAGTAGAGCAGACCATTCATTCCAGCACGCAATACGTAACATTACAATCAAAGTCGCCTCGCTTCAAAGCATTGTTTCCTAGCCCTGCATGGGGAAAAAACATGCTCACAATGGAGGGGGGTGAGATGGTCTTCAAGACGGGCCTGTTTTGAACCTTTACAGGAGGTTCATCAAAAGCCTTTGTGACCGTAAAAACAGTTATGATTTTGGCTAAAAGAAGCCCAGTAAAGTACAAAAGGACCTGCCGTTTCCTACTCTGCAGTACAACTCGGTCACATTCCTCATTAGGTGACAGTAAATCGACACAGACTGAAAATAGTGACACGCTCCAAATGAAAGTCCTTGCTCCTAGTTTTCAAGTTCACTTTTGATTGCATTACCAGTTAAGTTAGGTAAATAATTTGTAATATTAATTGAAACCGTTTAAATATTAAATTAATACTATGCATAATAAGTAGTGTTAGTTTAGTGTATTTTGATTTAGTATTTGTTCTATTATAGCAGTTGACATATTAGATAATATCAACAAGAGTTAAGGCAATGGCTGGTATTGACAGGTAATTTAAAAGCATCTACAACACACTTTTTACCTCTCCTTAGCCCTCAAAGAGTTTTACATCAGCGTCTGGAGGCAAGGCAAATAAAGTGGCTTTCACAAGGACACAAGTGTGATGGTTAAAGGCATTGTGTGACAGCTGAGAAGATGAAGCAACAAAGTGCTTATTTTCTTACCAACATTTTGGAAACCCACAGCACATGGGGCATCGTCAAAATCAACACAACTGATCCCCAGTGGATCCAGTTTGGCAATGTGGTGACCCCGAACCTGAGAAAATCATGAAAAATATGGGCCAACTGTGAATACTACGCGAAAACACTACTTTGAATAACACTTTGGGTGGATGCTTTTTACCTGATAGGCTCGAATTAGCGTATGAACAGCTAAATGATCTGCAACAAGTTTCTTTGTATTGGCCTGAGCCTCCAACAGAGAAGGGGCACTTCCTGCTCCCTGGGACATACCATTAAGATGCAGAGGACTCTGGTAGGCCAGACCGGGTGGCACCCCAGCATTAGCATTACGGAAAAATACATCCCAGGACTGCAGAAGAGGAGAAGGATTAGGATGACCACATTAAAACATTTACGACTGTATAACTAGAACTAGTATATCAGACATTACAATACACATTGAACTGATTTGAAACTCTACCGGAAGTTAATCTTTACCCAATCCCTAAATATGATAGGGCCTATGTATTGTATGTTTGCAATAGAGTAATATTATGATTTATTTATTTTTATTACAGAAAAGACGGTAACTCCCTTGTCGTGATGGTCCTGCAATATTTGCATGCATATGTACATAACCTTAGCCTATATTTTGAATGTGTACCTTGAAAAGAGGCGTCGTCACACAAAACAGACAAGAAAGTGAGACAGGCTGTACCTTGTGCACATTCTTTGGATTCTCCAGCCATGCATAGTACATTTCTTCCACATAGTTGGAGCTTGTTGCATTGAGAAAGGGTTCAGAAGAAACAGAGGCCATTAGACGCTTCATGGGCTCTAACGTCCTGGGAGCTCCTCTGACCCGCAGAGGTCTGGACTGGGTAATGCTCTGCACTGCCTGTGCAGTGGACCCAAGGCGGGCCATAGTAGTCCGTAAGCCATACATGGGTGCAGTTCACCTGGATCTGTTGCTCCACAAACTCAGGTGGTCCTCACGTACACCGCCGAATCAGACCGCGGCCCCTCGCATCTTCTGCTTGGTATAGTCTTCACTCAAGATACTGAATAAACAAACCTTTGTTACACCAGGTCAGACACACTCACAAGTTTAGCATTGGACACAGATGCAGTCCAAATGTTATGATTTAAATGAGGCAGCAAAACGTGCACTTCAAACTTTCCGTCCTGTACCCTGTCCGTCCACTTCTGCACCAAATGCAGGAGTAGCTTCACGTGCCGCAGGCAAGAGCCCACCCCCTTTAACACCTATAGGCGAACTTTAACTACCTGACTGGAAAATAACAGCAGAAAAGTACCTTTGTGGTCTCACTCACGTCCCGCGTTTTACACGACCTGTTTCTTGTTGTTGTCTGTTCCACGCACAATGAGACGGGAACAGAGTTGCGCTCTAATCACCGCGCACCACGACGTCACGATGACGTCAGGGACCAGAGTGGGCTTCGAGAGGACTAACTAGGACTAACTAGGAAACTACATATTAATCATATTAAAAATAATAATAATAACACCAACAATAATAACAATAAAATAATAATTAAAAAGCCTGAAACTAAACTAAAATTGAATTGCTCATTGCAAATTACTGAAATGTTCAAAAATATAGTAGAATAGACCGTTTAGGTTCCCTCTTCAAGTGTAGCCTAACATTAACTAAGGGGGAATAACGCCGGCTGGAGCGGACAGTGTGGGCCGTTGATGGAATAACTTGAGAATGTCCTTTATTTGTCAGCAGTGTGTGTGTGTGTGTGTGTGTGTGTGTGTGTGTGTGTGTGTGTGTGTGTGTGTGTGTGTCCTGTGCGTGGTGCGGTGTGTGTGTGTGTGTGTGTGTCTGCGTGCGTGTGCGTGTGTGTGTGTGTGTGTGTGTTTGTGTGTGTGTGTCTGCGTGCGTGTGTGTGTGTCTGTGTGTGTGTGTGTGTGTGTGTGTGTGTTTGTAATACGCCTGAATGAGTTCTAATGCAAACTAAAGAGAAACATTAATACAATCACATTGCACAATATAGGCGATTCATAGAACTTAGGTTACATAAGTAACTGACATATGTGACGCAACCGTGGAGCTATTTTTAGCACAAACTAGTTGACGGCGAAACGGCATTAAATTTAAAAATCACAGCAGTTTATCTGAATACAGTGCATAAACTATCAAAAACAAGGATAAAAGTCTACAATATGTAATTGAGAAACATTTAACACAACCAAATGCTTACTTTTATAATGATTACGCACACAATATGTGGTGCTGCTAAACAGTTAGCAAGAACAATATGCAATAGTTAAAGAGGGACGTCTAGATACGTGGAACTTTGGTTCCCCCCTTAGTCTTTCTGACACGGCCGCCCCCAATTTTCAGTCAGTATAATTGTCCATTACTCGAAATATTGTTGGGAGCACTGTCATCTTCTTCAGCCAGCTGAGGAAGAGGAATCAGCCTGACGACCGGACGGGTGTAGATCTTCTCTCTCACCTTCACAGCCGTACCCAACCATCTGCAGCAGGGACGGTCTCTATCACGGTGCCCACGGGCCAGGATGCTCTTGGGAAGCAAGGATCTACAATAAGAAACACCTGCCCAACGCGTCCTTCACGTCAGTCATCCACTTCTGACGATCGATGTAGACCTGGTAGGTACCGGCGGACGAAGTATGACCAGAAGTTGTCGGCGGGCACCTGACTGTGTCTCCATCGACGTCTCCACAGCAAGTCTTCACTGTCGTACAAGGCTTGTCAAAGTGACAAATCTCTGTGTTCCATCAGTAGCATGTTGGTTGTTATGGGGTCAGGATCTGCAATGTTGGCTGAGACGTACCAGAGTGGCTTGGTGTTCAGGATGCCTTCCACTTCGATGAGTAGGGTGCGCAGGACTGGCACAAGAACAACTGGCTTCTTTGTGATGACTCTCAGGGAAGCCTTTATAGACTGGACCTCCCTCTCCCACATCCCTCCGAAGTGGGGAGCAGCTCCGGAACTTGATTCTATGCTCTGCAAGTTGTTTTTGGAGTTGAGGGTTCATGGCTTGGATGGCCTCTTGAAGCCACCATTGAAGTGTGAGCCATTGCCACAGAGTATCTTGAATGGCTTCCCCTGACATGTGACAAAGCGGCGGAGGCAGCAGGAAAGTGTCAGAGTTGAAGTTTTCAAGGAGATCTAAGTGGAGAACACTTACATCTTGAACAAGCAAGGCTCTTTCAGCGAAGTCTGAAGCTTCAGTATTGACTTCAGGTGTAGCTGCCCCGTGATGGGACTGTACAGTGGCTTGAACGAATTCTGTCCAGGTTCGAAACTTACTCGAGCCAGGTAGCTGGGAGCTGGGTGGCACAACAACTGTGATGAAGGCACTCTTCTTCAGCTCGTGGTGATCAGGTTCAGCAGCGCTATGGTAGCCTATATAGCCTACAGGCCAATGTTTTTTCTTTAGTACCACAGTAAAGAACTGTAACGGTGGAAAATGTCCTTCTATCGATGTTGCAAATAATGTCATGTCATTCTATGTATGTTGAAGATAATATTATCCCGGCTCCAGCCAAGTCGTGGGTCAAGACAGAGCTTGGGGGGGCAGATCCTTGAGGGTTGCTTTTGTTTTGATTGGAGCTGATTTGATTGTGACAAAGTGCGTACGTGTCAATGTATGTTATTGCCTTTAAAAGGATGTGTACTGTGATTGTTCTGGAATTGAGGGAAAGCTGATCTTGTCAGGGAAAGTGTTTTTATTTACTGTGCACGAGTAAATAAAGATCCACCTTTTGAGAAAGACAAACTCTATTTACCCCTTTATTTCTTGGTACTTTTCCACAGAAATGCCACAAGAGAACAGAGCTGTCTCTAGACACTGTCAGAGCCTTGGGTAAGAAGTGAGGCCCCAAGACAAATTTAACACTTAATCATTTAAATGTTTTTTATGTTTTTTACAATTATATTTATAACTAAAAACTGAAACTTTTCCAAGCCTGATTGTTAATTCAGTCATGTCATCACGAGCAGGGGTCCAAACTATGGCCCGGGGACCCATTTTCGTTGGCCCTCAGCTCTTAACGAATCAGCTCGAATTACCGTAAAGTACATTTTATAGCAATTTTAAGGTGAAGTAAATAAGGTACACTTTATTGTCCCCCTTCAATGCCACTGGAGCATCTCCTCAGGAGCAGTGACTAGTGATCGGGGACCCGTCTCCAGATCTTTTGTGCTAGGTTTGGTCAGGACCACCCTAGATGGTGGATTTGGCCTAATGTGCATGTTTTGGGATAATGAGGGACTGAATAACAAATAATGTAAAAGATAGAACAAATATTATGGTAACAAGGTGAAATAAAAGTGTGGTGACATAGTCAAACCTGTTAGAGGCCCCCCACGTAATTATATTAGATTCAAAAGAAAGGTGGAATCAAATATTAATTGAATATAAAATGTCCTTTGTTGTACATTTAAAATTGTTTCTGTAGGATATCACAAATATCATTAAAACAAGAAAATATAATTATAATTCGCATTATACAGTAGTTACTTGATTCATACAGATCAAAGAATAAAGTCTGCCAATATTTTTAGGCCAATAAGCTGGGATGATTTCAATAAGTTATCGTTGTCTCACACACTGAGAACCCCTTAAGTGGTACTTAAAATGAAAAATGTTGGGACCACTGGTCTAGGGCCCTCTATAGCTTGGGGTCCTGGACAATTCCCTGGTTTGTACACCACTGTAGTGGCTCTGGTTAAGAATAATGAATCTTTGTCTTATCAAAGACCTATATTAGTCCACACCACCGGTGCAATGTTTAGTAAAATTTAAATAAAATATATTGATATATTTATCAACAATGTATGTGATGTCAAGTATAAAGTCATTTTCCGGACCATCTTGGCAGATTGAAAAGGACGTTTAGATGGAAGTTGAAAGTCTTGATTTTTAGAATAATGTTAAGATGTCTACCTACCTTTTCTACAATGCATAGATGTGACCAAAAACAATCAAACGGAGGTTTAAAACTGTCATTGGATTTTGACAAGAAAATAGGCCTTGAGTGTAGTTTCACATTTTGTCCTCCAGTATTAGAGAACAAAAAACAAAAACAAAATTGTATACTTTGTATTCAGGTGATGATTGATTAAATAACTCACATATGATTTAGCAATAATACTAGTTGTATGTAATTTCAGAGCGCAGTGCACAAAGCCCTTTACACAGCAGAAGAAGAAACAATCAAACACTCAGAAACATCCAATATTATTCAATGTATTAACATAAAATGCCATGCATATTGAGAAGGTCACCACAATAAAACGGCAAATTTACATAACAGTGGTAAGCTTATCTTGTCATTTAAAGTTACACTAGTTCAGTAGTTACTTGCCATGTTCAGGACGTTATTAGCTTAAGTACTGTTTTAGCATGCTGCATGTTTACACTGCATTTGTTCAGCATCTCACAGAGGGGCCATTGGACACTGCAAAACACACAATCTGTTCTGCGTCAAACACACACACTAGAGAAAGCATAAAAACACAACTAAATACACCAACTGGTTTGTGTAAGACTTTTGTACCAAATGCTCATTGTCCACAGGCAAGTCGTGCATAATAGTCACTGCTCTTAATGTTACAGATACAGAAGAATCATGCTTGTTATAAAAAGATACCAAATGAAAGACAATGACTGTTAATATACTGTAAAATATAGAGTACAACAGCAGACCAAATCGACCAAGAAGTTTTACCATGACTGTAGTGGAAGGTAAAGGGGGTTTGGAGATAGACACACACGCCCAGGTACTGTCGTCATACTTTAAACGTCCACCATGTTTCCAGGCAATTGGCAGAAGGTTTGATGATAGGGTTGATTTGATGGTTTAGTCCAATGATGTTACTTAGAGAGAAGAGAGAGCTGGTGAGCAGAGAACAGGCAGTAGTCCAACACTTGACACTTCTGCCTTCAGAATCATCTACACCCAGATGCTCCTCTCTCTCAGTCATAACATGTTGATCTTTCCATATTCTTTGTTTCCTCACAGCACCAAATTCAGGCTCCTAAAAGTAGAAAGTTGTTGCATGAAGCTGAAAACACCAAGGCTCATTTTCTTCATACATTGTCTCAATCATTTTAAACGACCTAACCTAATCCTGGATCGTTTGTATTGTAGACGCAAGACATTCAAATCTGCATTTCAGCACAAATATTTTCAATTTCAAGCGATGCAATGTTTTCCCATAATCCCAATATATATATATTTTTTTAAATGACACCACATCAGAATGTCTTTATGTTCATACCTCATCCCTGCATTGGAGCCGCAGGCGCTCCTGAGCAGTGGAAGTGGACGTTTTGCCACCGGCTGTCCCTGCGGTGCCATACTCGAGTCTCTTCTGATTGGCTGGACCGCGGGCGTCCCTGCCCGTCCACAAACTGTGTCAGGCGGATGTAGGCGATGCAGGCAGCGTCCTCTCCGATGATGTGAACGTGAGGGTTGAGGATGGTGGTGTGAATGGGCTTGTTGTTCTTTGAGAGGACTATAAAATAAAAAGTGGGCAAAATATAAGAAGAATAAATGTACAGAACTAAATGACGATACGGAACTTACGATTGTCAAAATAAAATCTGTGAAAGTCCATTCCTTCCACAAGATTACCCAAACCCTCGGGCTCAAACGAGGTGAGGCCAGGGTCGCAAATCTTTCTGTGAAAACATGCAGACAGAAATGACCACCTTGTCATAACATTTGGTGCAATAGTAATGAAATTAATCCAAACAAAAACAACCGTTGTGAATCTGAAACCTCGTTACAATGCAACACTCCTGGATGAGGGATCACTTCTACATTAATGCAATGATGTAAAATTGATCATAAAATCAAAAGCGTTGTTTGCAGATTCAAAATATGATCTTTGATGTTAAAAGCAATGTATCAACAATGTTCAGAACACCCTGCCCCTCCCTTACTCAATCTGTCAGGCATTTGTCTAAAGTGTGTGGTATTAAGAGGATAAAACAAGTAATTACTCTTTAATCTTTTAATACAAAGATCAAACACATTTGTATGCAGTCAGATTAAAAATGTTTCCGGGTCGATAGAGAGCGTTAGTGGTTACTTCACATCAAGATGACACGAGGACTCACATAAAAATGGTACGAAAAAGCACATTAAGAACTCACGCATAGGCCTCAAAGTCTCCGTTGTTGACAGCTTCAATAAGCTGCTCTGTGATCTTTATGATCTCCTGTTTGCGAGCTGCAGGGAAATGAGCACACTGTGATACTGTCCCATGTGACACCTCATCACATCAGAAGGGTTATACGATGCACCAAAGCGTATAATAATGTTGCTGAAATGAATTGCACAAAATGATTGTTAAAGCAAACACTGTGGACTTCCAACTCACTGACAGCATTGAAAATCTTATCCCCCATGTCCCTCAAACGTGTCAACCTGAATCAAGTCTCCACTACGCGTCAGCGCACACTTTAAACTACTTCCTCATAATAAGTTGTTTGTTTCCTCTCCCTCTGAAGACATATATCATTATTTACTTAATAAGAAGAGTATATAATTGTCCTCTCTCACCTCCATCCATCTTTTTTCACTTCTTCATTTTGCATGTCAGGCTGCTGTAGCTCATCACTCTATCCTTGTCCCAGCTCTGGATGAGATTTAGCGTGTCCTGGTCGGCTGCTTCCTCCTGACTCTGAGAGGACGGCTTAGTGCTCCCCCATGTCTCCCTTGTGCCCTCCCTCTCCCCCGCTCTATTTCTGTTGCTTATTTCCCTACATCTCTCCATCTCCATCAGAAACCACTCCTAGAACATGCATATTCTTCGTTTTATTTACAAATACGCAAAAGCACAAGCCGACAACAAATAGGTCCTCATATGAGTCTGTTTAACTTTTTTCTTTTTTGAAAGTATTACATAAGTTAATGCTTGGTTTATGTTGATGTCCCATATTTGTAAAGCCAAAGGTTAAACTGATGCATCATTGTGGGAACTATCTTGAATCATTTTTAGAAACCATCTGCCATCATGAAATCAAAAGCATAAATTATTTAGATGTTTCAGAATGTGTATAAATTATGAATACTAAAACATCTTCCTTAAATGAAGCTAACAATGAAGCTGCAAAATAAATTCATATTAGACTTACAAGACAAGTAACGATATAGACATTGAGAGATGTCGTTTTTACAATGTGTTACTTAAATAATCATGTTTATGTTAAATGAACAATTTCACTCGAACACTCTGACTATCAATCATACGCCGGCAAGACAGAGAGCTCTTTTCAACATTGTCTACAATGTATTCTGTTATTTTTGCTTTATTCATTGAAAACTATTATTATTATTGTATTTTGCATTTACCAGATTTGAATGCATCTGCTTACTACCGGTAAGTTTTTACAAAACATGTTATCTATTTATTTCTCATATGAACACATTAATTCAGTAAGCAAGTGGTCAGAGAAGGGGTCACGTTGCATAGTTTGTGTTTCTGTTTATGATGACTTGTTTGTCTACTGTCATAAACAGCCAGAGCTTAATTTTACCTTTCACATCCTCATCCTCTATGGTGGTGTTACTGCTGTCCGATGATTCCTGCCGACAAATACATGTTGATGTCAGTAGACGTCGAAGAGATTTTATTTGTGGAAACCCAGTCACAAAATAAGGCATGCACACACTTTTAAAACACACTTTGCAGTTGAACCTTTGACACAAAACACCACACTCTGGCCAGACTCAGTGACAGTGAATCTACGAGCGCGTCAGCAGCTGCACAAAGGCACAGTTCCATTTCGGATTTGGATGCTCAACATGGAAACAGTAGAGCACTAGACGAACACCACTGTTTCAACAGTTCAACAGTGGGGCGAGAGCGACAATAGGCAAGGTCTGATTGAATTGTTCGACTTGAAGCATTATTGCTGAGCCTCCCATCTGTACATACAGGGGCACTACAACAGTACTGCACCTCACTTTAGAGCTCATCATGCACAAAGTACATAAAAACACAAATATATACCAGTACTTAAAAAAATACACCTGCAGAAACTGTTTTAGTGACAAGATTACAGGTGGAAAAATGGAGTACCGGTAAATGGAAAGAGTGAGTAAGATGTACCTTGATCCCATCTACTGGGTTATGAATAACAGTAGTCTGAGGCTCCTGGATAACAATTAGAAGTAAAGACAAGAGAGACGGATGTGAATGCAGCAAAGATATGCTGACATGGGTATTAACAGGCTTTTAGTAAACCTGTAAATGCAACGCAACAGATGCAGCCAACATGGACAATGTAACAATGAAAGAACACACTTGAAGGTGAAGATGGGGTCTTCGAAGGACTCATAGGTGGTTATATCATTTTTCTCCACTTTACCCAATACAAAAACACCATTGAGTTATTGGCCAATGATATTCAGACAATATTTCCATGGTGTATCAGGAATGTACTCAAATGTGTCTAAATGTCATAGTTGAGGTTCAAGGTCTGCACAAAATGTTAATGGATCAGGAAATTAACCAGACAAGGGCAGAAATATCACTTCTGGGTCACTTCGATACTGATCGAAGTGACCCAGTCACTTCGAAAGTATCAATTGCGATATTATAAATTTTTTGATATATCTAGCACCTCTACTTTGGGATTCCAATCAGCAATGCTAGGAATGATCTGATATGGAACCAATAGAAAATTTGTCTTGTAGTAAATTTCTCATGTCATTTACAATGTTTCAACATCTTTAGGAAGACATAGTGTAGTTAAGATGAAGTATAGCTCACAAGACAACGTTTCACTTAAAAAAAAAGATGAATAAGTCTGTTAAAAATCTGTAAAAAACACCTGAGAATTAATTCAGGGAAGCTTTGAAAAAAATGTATGACCCAAATGTGTTTATATATTGTAAGGTTTCATCATACAGTTTAGATATGTGTTGTGTATGTGTTGTGTATGTGTTGTGGATGTGTTGTGTATGTGTTGTGGATGTGTTGTGGATGTGTTGTGGATGTGTTGTGGATGTTAAAACTCATTTAATTTACATCATTCCTAATGGGCACACATTTCCTTGTGTTCCTTGTTCACCCTTCACTCATGTGTGTTTTGTCGGATAGAAACAGAGACAAAGCTGCGTACCAGTGCAGCCGACGGGACGTGGCCTTTGGGACTGGTGACTGTGCTGTTTCTGGTGCTGTTGGTCTGGGGCTGTGCAGAAAACACAAAGAGCCCCATTAGTGCACAGTAACAACAAAAAGGGCCCTTGATGGATTTAAAGAGTGGTTATTGTAGTAAATGGGAGGTGCAAAGGAAAATCTATCTGCTGTAGAGGGTTTGTGTTTTCAAATGCAGATTGAGTGGCAAATTACATTACATCGCACACAAATGTGATTAAAAATGTACAGATCAGTCAGTGAGACCAAATTTAAATTTGACAACATTACATCACAGACAGATTTTAGGAACAGCCATGCCAGCATGAACATAAATGGTTTTATTTGATAAAAACACACTCAAACCACAGAAACCGTGCAAGTTTGTACTTGAATTATTAAAACATACATTTTAAATATACAATAATAATTGAAAACCAATGGTTTATTGCCAGAGGCTGATTTCAAATTTTAAATACGTACTTGTGCAGAAAACAGAGGTTTTCTGAGGCAGCTGAAGCCTCAGAATTGGGTGCACCAAAGGAGAAACCGTGATTATGTAAAAACAGATTAATCATCTGTTGGAAAATAATCTGAGATTAGCATCGGAGCACCAAAAGAGAAGAGCGTGTGTGCAAATTAGAGTATGCTGGAATGAGGTTTGGTTCCTTTTCATCAAGAGTAGAACTACTCAAGTTTAGAGTTGTCAAAAAAATCTAGTTCTGAATCACAAAACTTTAATATCTTACTGAGAAGAATTTATGAAACAAAATAATATCAGAGAGCAAATGTTTATTTTAATCACATTATACATATCCATGCATATTAACAGTACAAAATGTACAGGATATAAGAGCTACAACCTTAGTCCAAGTCTAAAACAAAAAACATCCTACAGGCTCGACAATATCAACATGCAGAACAAGGAGCCATTGCTTAAAAAACATCACATCTGGGACAATAACTGCCAGTTCACGTGCTGTGCTAGTGATGAAGTAACCAATCCCAAAACTTTAGTTATTAAATAGCCCCATTAAATGTCTGTTAAAAGCTCCCACAAGTGTGCCTCAACCTGAAGTTATGAATCAATGTTTTACTTGACTAAATCACACGTGCATTCACTGATAAACATACGTGCAGGTTGTGATTCCATTCAGCAAGGCAGATATAAATAACTCAAAAGAAGCAAAGAACCTAAAAGAAGGAAAAGAGCCCGGTCAAAACGGTCTGGATCTTAAGACTCACCTTGACATCAGGCTTTTTATTGAGTAGACTCTTGGCTGCTGCAGAGAGGCAGAACGACACACCTTCAGATGGCAGGGTACACATTTTACCAGCTCAGATGACCACTCTAGTCTACATCGTTATCTTGGAGTTACACAAATGACCATATTTGCCCTTTAACACAACAAACCAAACGTGCCCCTCTCGAAAACTCTTCCAACAACACTGAAGAAAACCTCATGTTATCAAACAGACACATTGCAAATCTCAGTTGGCACCTAACGCTGCATTGCATAAGCAGAGGGCAGCGGCATTGAGGCAAAAGTCTGTGATTTACCATTTAATCCCAATATTCTCCCTGGCGGACACACATGCACTGGCCAGGATTAGGGGCAAAAGCATGAGGGGAATGGAGTTGCAGGTATATAATAATGGGGCTGTTAATCTCTCAAACCACTACTAGGTTTATTTATAGTTTCAAGGTGCAAACAACTCAGCCAGATGCGGCTAAAAAGCAAACTCTGATTTTAGTGATGAAATAGGACTACTTATTGTATTCAAGCTCTTTCCGTTTTAAAAGCACTCAGCGCATTTATACCTTTTAATCCCTTATAGTGCGTGAGAAATTTAAGACGCGATGTAGAAACAAATTTGTGTCGTAATTCCTCTGAGGCGAAGGAACACACCAGATAACAAGAAAAAGAAAAGCCCAAACTAGGCAAAGAGGTCTGACGATTAAGTACGCTGTGCTTCAGAGGAGCGATGAGCCCGCTTACCTTGGCAAACGTTTCCGGAGCATTAGGGAAAGATTTGGGAAGACAGATTAAAAAGAGCTAAACCATTGGGAGTGTTTAAGAATTCAGGAATGTTATTTTTCATTGTTATATTTCAATTCAATCACGATGGCATGATGAAGGAGTAGGCTACAGTGAACCAGACCCCACCAAAGCCAAAAATAACACTATCACTAGAGTCGTTAGATGTGATTACCTTGTTCAACAATGCCTGCAGTGGTCCCAGCAACTGCACTGACCGCAGCAGGGGCTGTAGTCTGACGTCCCACTTAAAAACAGAAATAAAACTGTTGCGATTATGCCTTTTGACTTAATTCAACCACATGTGTATTTCTTTGTACATAGGACTGAAACATCACTAAATACAATCTATCTGGTGTTGGCTGGTAAATTTGCATTGCTTCCATCAAAATGAATGTAAAAGTGTTAAAAGCGTGTCTGAAACAGGTGGTGTTTTCCTCTGAGAGCTGAGATTCCCCCTTCATCCAGAGCACTGCACTTACCAGAGAAGTTTCTGGAGACTAGCATAGTGGTCAGAATTGCCCCCTTGACAAAAAGCAGAGGAAATCAGATTTCAAAAGGTGACATAAACAATGACTCTTAAATAAATAAAACTTTATTTTTTTTTTTTAAACCTTGAGTTTCCTTCTGGCGTTAAACTTCTTGAGACACTCGACAGTCTCCTGCCTGTGCATCATAGAGGCAACGGTTGAGCGTTGCTGAAAGTAGAAAAAGAAAGAGGAACTGACAGGTTAATGTGGGAAAAGTGTGTGAGTTAGATTTGCGCGCACGGATATAACACTTGAGGTGATGTGAGTTGGATGAACACAACTTCCACATTTCTGACGGTTCTGACCAGAAAACTGTGAACATATTAACGTGCTGAACCTGTTTCCAAAGAAATACTATGGGTCAAAGTACACTTTATTGTCCCCGTAGGGAAATTTGTCCTCTGCATTTGACCCATTCTGCAAAGCCACTAGGGCATCTCAGGAGCAAAGCAGGGATAAAAAGAAGGTGGTCATGTAGTGTGTAATGTGAATTAATCAAAGTGAATTTATGATATAAACGTATAGACTTACGCAGACCCATGGGTGCTTCAGGGCCTCTTGTGCGGTGATTCTTTTGGCCGGGTTAATAGTCAGCATCTGGTTGATCAGATTTTTAGCCTCAGGCGTCACTGTGTCCCATTCTGGAGAGGGAAACTGCACACACACTACATTTTCTCAAAATTGTGTGACTTTGTACAAAGTATGTTTGTTCACTGTTACATCTAATTATACATCTGCAACATACAGAGTAAAAGTTGAAACTTGGTTTGGTTTTAATTTGACAGTAATAATCAATTGTAAATGATAAACTTACATCGTAGGCTCCTGCTTTTATCTGCTGGTATAGTTTGTGTTGGTCTTCATCCCAGAATGGAGGGTATCCAACCAAAAGAATATAGAGAATCACACCTACTCAAAACAAAATGTACTTAGGTGATGAAAAATAAGGAACAGGCATCAGTTAGAATTCTAGAAATAAAATCAGGAAAAATCCTTACCACATGCCCAGATGTCGACGGGTTTACCATACGCCTCTTTCCTCAGCACTTCAGGAGACAAGTATCCAGGAGTCCCTGCGAAACCTACACAAAAATAGAGCTTTTCTGTAAATAGGACTCTACGTTCGTCCCCTCACCTATGGTCATGAGCTTTGGGTAGTGACTGAAAGGACAAGATCGCGGATACAAGCGGTTGAACTTAGTTTCCTCCGCAGGGTGGCTGGGCGCTCCCTTAAAGATAGGGTGAGGAGCTCAGTCACATGGGAGGAGCTCGGAGTAGAGCCGCTGCTCTTTCAGCTGAGGGGGCTCGGGCATCTGTTCCGGAGCCTCCTGGACGCCTCCTTGAAAGGTATTCTGGGCATGTCCCACCGGGAAGAGGCCCAGAGGAAGACTCAGCGCACGCTGGAGGGACTATGTCTCTCGGCTGGCCTGGGAACACCTCAGGAGGAGCTGGAGGAAGTGTCTGGGGTAGGGGAAGTCTGGGAGTTCCATTTTAGACTGCTGCCCCCGTGACCCGGTCCCGGATAAGCGGAAGAAGATGGATGGATGTAAATAGAAAACATTTATTTTAAAATGCTTGTCTTCACTTTTCTGTCATGTGTTTTATTATATAAGCTGTACAAAGTATGAACATGTTGAGCCAACAGCTGAAATGCTCCACCAAAAATGATTACTCTTCTAAAGTCTCAATGTCGTCCTGTCTTTCTCAAAACAATCCATTATATTCATGGGCCCCTTTGTGTTTGAAATAAAGTTTGAGGTGATTGATTGATTGATTGATTGATTGATATATACAATATTAGTAACATACCAAACCAAGCCTGTTGGTCTCCTTGGACTTCAATTGCAAGGCCAAAATCCGCAAGTTTCACGGCGGCGTTCTTGCACTTGCTTGCCAGGAGAAGGTTTTCAGGCTGTGGAACAAAGCATGTGAACACATGTGTGTCGCTGACATACCACTAACCCATTCAAGTCACTTAGATGTTAAAGCAGTCATGGAAGGTGGTCTATACTTTATATATGCAATACAATGTACTTTACTAAATCAAGAGTTATCTTATCGCCCTCTGCTGGCGGCATAGGGTAGTGCAAAACAGTCATGAAGGCAAACTTGTTAACTAAATACTCAATTATGCACATTCTTCAGTAACTAATGTCTTGTGGACCTGGAGGAGTTTTCATGAATAAGTTTTAATATTGTAACTACTTGTGTGCAAAAGAAATAATGACTATTCAACCAATTACTGACTGAAAGATAAAAAGTAATATACATTCTCTCTCTCTCTCGCTCGCTCTCTCTCTCTCTCCACTACAATATACACTTACAGACGTAATTAAGATTACATCACACTAATATTACATGGTTTGCATTAGTTCCATAGCAGTACGGAAATGTATAGTATTCAAAGTACTTATTTATTGGAGGTATAAACACTCATCCAATGAAACCTCAGCAAGCACTCATGCACAGTGACATTTAGTTCAGGCTACATGCACAAACATGTGTTATTTATACTGTTTATTGGACTTACCAACTGTCAGAAGTACAAAAGTCAGACTTAAACACACACTCACACACACACAAACCACAGAGCACCTTCCAAGCGCGCGACTGCACCAAATACAAGCACACAACTTAACGAAACACAAGCACACAGCTGCACCAAACACTCGCTATGGGGGAAACTCACCTTCAGGTCTCTGTGTACAACCCCCATCTGATGGCAGTGGAGCACAGCTTCCAGGATCTGCTGGATGCAATGACTGCATGCAAACAGTAGGGGGAGGAGGTTAGTCTGAGCAACATTCAGCCCCCAACTGTCACATCCATGCAGGAGAGGTAGCAATGTCCAAATGCACGCCCCACATTAGCACTGCTGATATTTACTGCAGTCGCTAAAGTACCCACCACTCACTCCATACAGTCATTCATCTCCACTGAAAATATAAATGCACAGGAAGAGTGAACCTGTCTGAGAACTTCTGTTTTAGAAGACAGGCTATATTTAGTGTTGGAGAAAAGTCAAAACGTTAGTCAGACAGACAGCGTAGGAGGACTGCAACTTCATGTAGGAGACACTGTGCCTAACCTGTGCGTTTGCGTAATATATTTATCAAAGCTGTAAGTACATTTGGTACATGTTTTGTTTTCATTCTGAATGTACCACACTCTGTCCCATGCACGCTTATGACTCAAAGGGGATTGTCATGCTATCCCAGACCCTGTAAACTAGTGCAAGAGCTCCCAAGGCACCATTTGAAGACACAGGCATTTGTAGACAGAGACAGACAGCAGGCGCAGGCAAGAAAACAGGCAGCAGACAAGAAAAGGACACAAGGGTGAAGAGGAAACTGAGAGGCGCAAAGCAGTGCAAGAATGAGGTACACACACCTTAAGGTCCCTGTGCACTATGTCATGTTGGTGTGTGTAAGACACACTATCTAGAATCTGATGGATACAGTGACTGCAGAGACACAACGACAGTGAGCAGCACATCAGGAGCAGGACGACAGGAAGCAAAGCTCTGAAGGAGATTTAACATTCAGGGTGAATTAACCCAAGGGTTAAAGCAATCGGAAGTTATTTTACAATAATCAACAGAAACATGTCCATAAGACCAATTTGGCGGACACAGAATGAAGTATTTATTTATCACACATCTTTTCACTATTTCATAAGAATAAAGAATAAAGCTAAGAATAAAACACAGGCAAATACATAGTTTCAGTTATTAATTCAGTTTTGGTCAAAGTAGTGAAAAATATGAAACTGTGTAAAGGAGAGAGAAAGTGAAGTGCAGATGGAGGATGCAGAAAAAACGTCAGTGAGACACGGCTGGACACAGACATCAAGCTGTGCTGTTGCGCACCCACACAGTAACACACACATACAGTGACACACCAGGGCACAATGACACACATGATTATTCAAATAGAATAGAAAACAAATCTGACGCTGGGTAGGCAAACGTAAACAATGACTTTAAACATTTCAACACAAAGTAATGTGCAAGACAAGTGAAAAAGGTAACAACAAAACTCATATAATGGCACCTTTAAATCCACGTCAGAGACACATTTTACTGCAAGTAATTTATGTAGTCTGGCAAAAGGTCCAGAGCATTATCACACAATGACAGGCAGAATTGAGTGAGGGATGTAAAATGAATCCCCCATTGGACTTAAACTGAGGCTACTGTCTTTGAATAAACGTGTCTCTATTCTTAGACTTCATGAACCGCCTCCACACCAAAATTGATTTAGGTCTGTCTCTTAAGAGGCTATGACGTAGGCGTGTCATTTTCTATGTTTCCATCCATTTGTGATCTCGCACTCAGGGGAATTCACATCGACCATGGTTATGATGCAGGTCACAGAGCAAAAGCTGCATTGAGGTATTTTCTCTCAGTCTTGTTTCTATGCCAACTCTATGTGTGATTGTTATGAGAACCACATTTTCCACTCGACCAACTGCAGAGGCTTGATGACTTGCACATGAGATGTTTACCTGGCATCTGCTTCACTGTAGTACTCTCTAGCAACAATATCTTCAAACAGCTCTCCTCCAGTCACCCTGCAGACCACAGAGAGGGGCGTTACAATGTCTTTGGGAGGCAGCACACACACACACAGGCAGGAGGGGGATGTCCTCATTAGGGGGAAACCCCGGCTGCAGGATTCACTCTGACTGGGTTGCCATGGAGACTGGCTCCGGTGCGGGGGAGTGAGCGGTGTGTGCATTAAAGATGGAGCCGCAATGAGGAGGTAAAGAGAGGGGGGCAACGGGGCCGTTATGTAATGGGGGAACTATCTAACAAGTGCAAAGCGATGGAGGGGAAGACCAAATGAGAAGAGGGAAAGAAAGAAGATGAAGAAGGGGAAACGCAAAGTGGAGGAGACAGATGCAGAGCGAGAAAGGAAAATATATATATATATCAAGCTCAGAGTGAGAGACGGGAGAAACATGATTTAGAATTAGCCTGGTGTGTGAGCCCCTCATACTCTTCAGCTCAAATGCAGGAGGGCTTGGGATCAGGCACCCAGCAAATTATTTCTCAGACAAGTTTTTTCCCTCGATCTAATTACAGCCGCGTTAGAATATATTCCCGACTATAGTCATCTTTATGATCAACACAATCTCAACACGATGACACCTGCACAGTCTCAGAACAGCTCGTCCATATGACAGGTTGGACTGTACATTATTATATTTGAGATTTCACTCAAATTCTATCTATTTTTCCCCAGTTTGACCATTTTGGTGATGATTTATAATGGTACCTTCTGGCTGGACCTGGGCAGCAACTGTTACCTAGCAACCATATTGTAAACAAGGGTTTCAACTAACAATAGTTATGATTTGCCAATTGATAATACCTGATAACAATTATTTAGTTAAATTAATGTTTAAACTGTCAAAAATGTGTCCGTTGCGTGTAAATTGTTTCAGAGGATTATTGATGACATCACAGAGGATGCTGTTTTAAGAACTCAGCTCTACTACCTGTAATTTTTTACTTTTATTTGTCAGCTTTTCTTCACTAACTGCCACTTGACTGATGTACAATATGATAAATATGTACTACCCCAACAAACTAAGTGATAATAAAAACAAAACAAAAAACAGAGAACCTGCCATATGCACTGTAAATCATAAAATCATAATTAAATCAAAAAACAGCTGCTCCCATTGTACAAGTATCTTTGAACATGTTTCCATTTGAGACCGTAAACACTGTTTCCTTTTTCAAGTAAATTAAACAGTCTACTTCAGACGATGTCCTGAGAGTCATTTCATTATTACACATTCATCTATCAAGCGCTAATTTGTAACACGTGACAGCGATTCCTTTCTCTGAAACCCTTGAATGCTTTAGAAACAAAATGCTTCACTGGCCATTATTTAACAGCGATAATTTCCTTTGTTTAATTTCAAGCCGCCCACCATGTTTATTTTGATAAGAACACACCATTGGCTAATCCACCTGTCAATTGCCATTGTAACAAGTGAAGACTTGGTTCCAGGCTATACGTCTTTGTACATCTTTGTAAAATAAGGGAAAGGTGTGTATTCTTGTCTGGCCAGGCAAATTCAGAATCAGACGTAATGACAGAGGAAACAAGAACACATTTTGAGAAAGAAGAAGAGCTGTTAAAGCAACTCACAGGTCAAAGAGGAGATAGTGGAAACCCTCCTCTGAGATACTGTCATGGAGGCGAACTGAGCCAAAGCAAGAAAACAGATGAGACCAACATCTGACATGTAACAGAAAATACTCCTTTGAGCGTGTAAACGTAACATCTTCCCTCTGACATTTCCTCCACTAAAGCAGCTTTCCACACTGGTCAGCAAACATTTGAACAATTCATATTTTTAAACATGATCCGCTCCGGCAAAAGCATTTCAGGCAACCATCATGACTGGAAGCTTTTGTGAGATATGTTGAAGGAGTTTTTTCCTAAGATGTGAAAAGCTTAAGTGGGTCATGCATCATGTTACAGATGCTTTTTCACGCTACCATTATCTCTTATACGTTGTTTACTTCACGACGATGAATAAATGAATGCAATGAATCAAATAAAGTCTTACCAATGTTTGGATGCTTGAGTAATCTACAGATTCTCGCCTCTCGTTCGAGCTTCTGGTGGTCTGCAACAGTTAAAATAAGGTCTTAACCATCTGTAATTGACACTGGCCGGATGTGCATTTTATATATTGAAATAAAAAGAATAGGCCTGTATTTCGCCATACAATGGGTGGGCGATATTGACACTGTTTTTTATTATCTCGCTACAACAATATTCAGACTATATTTTCACAGTGCATCAGGATTGTGCTCAAATGTTCCTGTAAACGTCTTGGTTGAGGTTCAAGAATCGCACAAAAGGTGAATAAACCAGAAAAGGTCAGAAATATCACGCTGTGCCCTTGTTTGGGAGATTACACTAGACTTTCTATCTCTTTTTGAGGTAAGTTTTATTTTAATTATCAACAATATACTCAATATTCTAATTTTGCATATCTCCAAAACAAGTATACAAACAAATGTCAAATACAGTAAATACATGTCTAAGTGATTGACCACGTTATTACAGTCATACAGACAAACAAAGACAGATTTACAGATTTTGCACACAAAAAAGTGTTAATGATGAGAAAATCCAGTTGCTAGTACTTAATAGAGCGCATTAACTTTTCTTTGCAGTAACAGAATCTATATTTGGCTGCTGAGTTTGGTGTATTTGATACCTCAGAAGAGCCTGGGCACAACTAGTGGGTGGCATCATTGGATAACTGGCCCCATTTTAGACACAGACCAACAATTGTGCTCTAATACAATTGAATTTAAATTGATTGGTTACTTTTTTTGGGCTATTTACTCTTTGTGACGCTTACAAACCAAACACTGTTGAAACATTGTGTTGATCCGTGCTTTTGAAGCTTGTATCATCTCAAATTGTGTTTATTCAGACATTTATTCTGAATAGTGACAATTGTCATCTGCAGCTCTGTACGGAGCAGAAGTGGAGGCTTCATGCTCTTAAAATCAAACACTTGCTAAAATATGCTAATGCGACTTCAAAACTGGGACGTACACATAGATGGCATAATGAAAATAAATCCCTGGATGCCTCTGCTTCCTCTTTTCACTTAAAATACACACAGCCGCTGTGCTTGTGCGCTCTCTCACCTCTGGCCGAAAGCTTTTTGGTGTTGATGATTTTTGCAGCATACTCTTGTCCTGTGCACAGTTTGACACAGCGGCGCACCACTGAAAACGCCCCCCTGGGAAACACACAGGAGACAGGACCAGTAGAAGGGTCAAGTGCGTTGTCAGCATTGAAACTCAGCTATCAGAGCGACCTCTTGTTTTTATTCAACCGGGACAAAAGTCTGAAGGTCATTGAGCAATGAGAGTCACACAAGAAGGTGCGAGTGCCTCAGCTCTGCATTTGCTCCCCAAAGCCAGAGGAGGATTACAGAAATAACCACCACCACAGCTCATTTTATTTCACCTTTGTATTGTTACGCAATGAACCATCTTACACCGGTACAAGCCCCAGCCTCCACGCACAAGCTCTCTGGGCGTTCATAGGAGATTGGGATGAGTAAGCATGACACCGGTGACACTGAAGCCATGTGGCAGCAACCGGAGCAGTGACAGGTCAAGGCCCACGCTGCTGCTGCTGCTGCTGCTGCTGCTGCTGCTGCTGGGACTGAGGAGCTGCAGTGAAGACAGCCTTTTCAGGGTCTGATGCCCCATCATCTAATGCAGTGGTCCCCAGTGGAGCTGAACATTTTAGGAAAAATAGCTTATTGCAATTTTACAGACATGAGCTCCAATTGCGATTCAATTTGTCATTGTTTTTTTAATATTCTGTTCAAACGTATTTCTGAACACCTTTGCACAGACCTAAACTACATTTTTAATGCAGAATAAGAGAATACATTTAGATTTTTTGGGAGGAAATTATGGTACTTTAAAAAAAGAAATTAATCTTAAAATGCTATTTCACTTTGATTGCGATAAACCTTGCAGCCCTATTTCCCAACCGCACACACACAAATGCATCTCATAAAAATGATTCTTAACCAGCATTTAATTTAGACAAATAAAGAGCAATCAGAGAGTAACTTGTTCCTATTCCCTTTTCAATCATATGTGTTTTGTGTTTGTTTTACTATTTATTTACCCAAATATAATTTTTGATGACCTGGCCCTCTAATCAAACAAAGCTCTGGGGACCACGGATCTAATCCACAAAACATGCTCCACTTTATCTGATTTGGGAAACAATCTTCCTGTTTCTGAGCCACCAACAGTGAGAGAGTAGAGGACAAATACTCCTCCAAAACACACCCCGGAGTGGTTAATCACAGACTGTAACACATCACATCTGCACAGCCCACTCAAATCACAATAAACTTCACAAGGCTGAAACACTCACAGTAACGTGTTGTCAGTGGAGACAGCTGCTGTGCTTGTTGCCCTAACTTATGGCATGTCTCCCATGGGTAGACTATCATCAACTGTCTTGGCAAATAAGGGTCTGCGAGTGGAGGCAGTGAATGTGGAGAGTGTTCCTGTGAGGCAGGCATTGCAGAGATTTCCTCCTCTCAGCCCACGCACAACCTGACACTAACAGTGCGCCTCTGCCCCTCTGAGGACTACATCACACTGACCATTTGTGTTGTTGGACCAGAAGACACAGCCTTATCAGTGGTGGATACTTCTGGGACATTCAAATGAGCAGCGCAGTATAATCAGACACATCTCCTCTTCCTTTTTGAACATGACAGAAGCAGAAACGTGTCCCTAATTAGCCTTTGGGCGCATTTAGATTCCACAAAACACTGTCCATACACATAACATCACTCATAGATTCAAGCGTGACACTGAGACAAATAGTGCGGACACTTGGCGACGGCGTTTGAGTGGAAGCCTCGTGAAAAGTGCAGGAAAGCTCCGGTGTAAGTTTGTTCCCCAGGACCGAAGCATCCTCCTCCAGCAGGACGCACCACGCACGCTCCATCCGTCCGCCTGCACCAGCATCGTACTACTCACGCGGCATGCAGAGTCGGCACAGAAGTCTTACTTGCCAAGCTCCTCGTACAGCTGGAATTCGTCTGTGAAGCGCGTGCAGGTCGTCGTTGCCATGATTGCGTGCCCGGACGGTGCGGCAGCTTTGCAAAATGCACGGCGCGTCGCTGCGGACAGGGAGACCTCAGACACAGTCCCCGCCCACCTTCGAGCCCCCCCAGCAAGAAGCTCCGCGCGCGCGTCTCCCGCCACGCAAAATACATCAGCAGTTTTCAGTTCGTTCATTGTAAATAGCGATGTTGATCTAACACTGCCTGATAATATAAATGGATCCAGAAGTGATAAACAGTAGTCAGAGAATCCCATGCGTGTATCACTAATAATGACAAATAAGTACAGGGATGTGGGCGGGGATAGGGGATAGGTGAACAATTTTCATGGGCACTCTTAAATACAATCTGTCATGCTGCCAGATTTTCCTTTTGATTACATTGTATTTTGACATGAAATATACAAAATGTTTAATCTGATTATTCTTATCATTATCAGTGGCTAGACCCATTCATTTATTGAATTACACAAAACAACAATATTAAGTTTAGCTGTATTACTGTATTAACTCAAGAACAAATACAAAATGTACTGAAACGCATTTCCACGAGCCCGAGATCAGGCTTGATACATTATTATTTGAAAATGAATTGGTGTACAAATCAGCTCTAGTAGTTTAAACCAAGTCAGTTCTTCATGGTCCGATTGCGTTAAACAAAAGCTCAGAATAAAGTCTAACTCTAGTCACAGAGCTTCAGACAGAGCAGTGCCTCCAGTTAGCGTCACACCCTCATAACCTCATGTTAAGATCGCAGTTCATGCGACATTTTGAGGCCTTTTGACCATTCAAAAGATATATTTAAATTATGAATCGCTATAACAAGTCCTAATTTCTCATCATTCTGAAACCCATAAAGCACCAACTGTTAACATGTTGTAATTAATATAGTTGTTTTTTTTAGTCCATGACAAACTATTTGAAAAAAAATTCGGGCCAATGGATGACATTGTGCTATAGTTATTTAATGTTGAAATGTCATGTCGTGCCTTAAGTGTAACATTAAGCTATTAATCATCAAGAGCACTGAGCATCAAACCACTCTAAACATTTTATTACACTTGCATTTGACACATCATCTGCCATCTTATCCCATTTGCAGTGCACAAGGAAGAAAAACAAACATACAGTGAATATTTTGTTTGTGGGTTATTATTTCAGGACCACAATTTGTTTTATATGCATTGAAAGAGTTATAATTTTCACATTTTCGCAAATAAACTTTAGAACAGTTTTGATACAAATTTTGAATCTCCAAAAGACGACTTGTGTAAAGAAACAATCAGAATGTTACAGTATCGTTGAAGTGGTCAAATTTCCCTTGACAATATAACAATTCCTTAGCATGCAGGCACTATAGAAACAATAAATAACTCTTTTCCCCACTCCACACAAATAAACAGAAGCTGCTGCTCACACAGTCCGTTTCGCACTTGTCGTTTGTATGAAGTTCAAGCACATTTCAGTTCATATTTGGGTTGAATCCTCAGAACTGCACTGCACTGGAAGGGATGTCGAACATGGAGGGGTCAAACTGCTGGCCCTTGAACGGTGAACCTTCAGCGTCCCAACCTTTCTTTAACATCTCATGAACTTTCTGTGGAGACAAGCAAAATGTATACACAAAATGTAATATATTTCTGTTCAAGTGACATCTAGGAGCAGGGAACAACCAATGTTTTCCTCACCATTTCATGACTCTGTGGTTTGCCTTGTAGCTTCTGATGGTAGTCAAATGTGAGTCGGTCTAAAACAGCGTGCTCTTCTTCATCAACAGTTGCCATAGATCTCTCACGATTAATCTTGTTGATGTCTATTTCCTTTTCTCCTTTCAGCACTGCATTCCACCACCAAATGTCAGAACCTTTATTAAGCGACAGCTGCAGAGAAATTGGAAGCATGTTAAAATGCTATAAGTGTATTGAAAGCAGACACATAATACATTAAAAGGGTTAAATGTTCTCACTTACAACCACACATTTTCCAGGTTCCAAGCTCCACAGAGAGTTTTCTGTGTTGATTTTGTGGGTGAATTCTCCTTCCATCAATGTTTTCTGCTCAGTTCCTTCTTTTACACTCACGCAGACGCTGCCACTCTGCAAGTTTACCGACACCTACAATTCAAAAACAATAATAAACACCAGATACAAGAGTGTAAACCTGGACACATAAGAGTGACCCCTTTTACCTGTCTGCCCTTCAAAACTGTCTTTGGCACAAACACACGGACCTCCACATCACTGGCATCCTGGGACCAGCTGTAGTTTTCTCTCACTGCCCCATTGTAACTGTCGGGATCAAACTGGCATTTCTGAGTCCTGGAACACAATAACAACATGTTCTGTGTGACGCTAAACTCCCAGTTTAAAGAGTGTTGGGTTCTTCTGTCAACTTAAACATGACAATAAACAGCTTTCAAATGTCAGTGTGCTTGTTTACTCCACATGATGAAGTATGTGATTTTCACTGAAAATGTTGAGAAAAAGAAACAAATAAGTTTGAGTAATTCCTTTTGTACATGAAAGTGGACAAAACAATCTTCAAAAAGCCCATACCTATGACCACCCCCTACATCGTTTTCACACATAAAATTGTAAAAAAAAATAAAATCGATTGGTAACAATGCAACTTTAATAATACAGTTTTGTAAAGAAAGTCAGTATTTCTTTTCTCTTTCATGAAATGAACACGTTGATCAAATAAAAGTTTAATGATTTGGGATTTTTAAAAGCAAGATTTTAACAACTCTTAACAATTAATAAATGAATGCTTGGTTTTTTGGGCTTTTGTAAGTTAAACTATTATTAAATAAATTGTATTTTCGTTTTTATTCATATTCAAACATCTGTATCTCCAAAAGTACTGGTAGAAATGTCATATATAGTTTATTATAGTTTCTGAAACTTTTAGTAATTAGTCATTTTGAGGGATAGAACACTGGAATTTCAACATTTATACAATAACTTGATGGTGCAAAAAATGACCATAAAGTATGCAAAAATGTAATAAAATGCTTAGGCAGACTTGTTCTATGGCAGGTCATAAAGTAACAAATGCTTTGCTTCGATTGTCGCTTTTTTCTTTCATACCATAGTTGTTGCTTCAACAGTTTTGCCTTCTTTAGTTTGCCCCTTGACACAACCAATGAGGACTGACAATTTTATCTGAAATTACTACTCAATTACTATAAATACAGTGCACTGCTTCAAAACTTTAAAAAAAACATCGTTTTTAGAGTCAGGTTCAGTGCAGTTGGAGCAGCAGTAGTGTAGTGTAAGTCTGCTGCATTAGTTACAGAGTAGTGTACTGGCCTGTACTCTGTAACTAATGCAGCAGACTTACACTAAAGGGTTGACGCTTTATATATTTTATGTATTTAGTGTTTCTCTGGATATAATCCATCCAAACACACCAATAATGACAAACACATGTGTGTTAACTGGTTCAAAATGAGAGCCAGACCTATTGCATTAAGACGTAAACATTTACTTATACAGAGGAAGAGTGAAGAGCATAATTTGTAGGTACGTACTCGTTTGAGGGGTCAGCAGCAGCTGCTTGGGCCCCCTCAGCTGACTGCTTTGTAGGACTGTCGGGCTGAGCGTCCTGCGCTGGAGCAGCGGGCGCCGGGGAAAGAGCATCCTCCTCTTTGGAAGTTGTGTCTCTTTCAGCCTCGGCTGCACTTGGATGTGCTGCTTCTTGGGAATCTGAGGAGACTTCCAGCTCCTGGACGGCAGGAGGAACTGATCTGCTCTCTTCTCTTCTCTGGAGCTCACTCAGCTGCCTTTCGCGGTCACGCTCTGCCACTTTCTCAAACAACTTAAATGTCTGAAATATACATGTTAAAGTAGAAGTAAAAGTAGGCAGTTCTGAATAAAAACAGATGAAACACATTAACATTACCTTTAGCACCATTTTCTCAGCAACACCAGGAGGAAATCCCATTGTATCACTAGAACTTGACATAAGCCGATAAAAGTCTGTTTTGCGATACAAAAAACCAAACAAGACTTGTAGAAAGTCCTGTATGTTTGCAACATGCTGCAGTATCCCCAACAAGGCGTTATCGTACATTTCTGTCATTTCCAACGACGATGCCATCCTCAATCAGCTTTGAGAAACTCTGAAGAAAAGCTGTATATGGAAATATAAAAGTAAAGCTTTACTTACAACACGAGTAGTGTCGTTGTTGATAAAGATTACTGACCAAACCAAGCTCTTTCTAGAACAAAACTACTTCCGGGGATAGCAATTCAAAATGAAAAACAGTTATGATTTTACCAGATGATAAGACAAGATCAATTATCAAACGCTCTCAAAACGAAGTCTCAAAATGAACTCACGTTTTATTGAAGGAGTTATAATAATGTATATAGGGGTTTGTTTAATCACAACGGTACACTTACAACCGCAAGGCCCTTTTAGTTTTATTTTGAAAGTATTCCGAGGTGCACAACCGTAAAGAGGTCCGGGCAGAAACAAGTGACAATCAATACTTTGTTTCTGTATGAACATATTTTTGCACATAGCCCACTGTTTCCTCTCGTTCAAATATACAAGTGTAAGTGTATAGCAGTATTGTTTTCATGCGTCTTTGGTTGCGTATGAGAGGAAATAACTCCGAAATCAATAACTAAACTTCTACAACCGTCGGTTTGGAAAGCATGGCGTCGTCCTTGACCAGTGCGAGGCTGCTGGTAAGAATACACTTTAAAGATAATACCTGTGTTACTCTTTTGGTCTTATTCGTTATATTCAATTCAGTTAGGTGTAACATGCTCCAAAATTCAAGCCATTGTTTAGCCCCTTGCACTTGGCGCCTATTTTTCCTAAAACGCCTGAAAAAAATGACCCCCATTTAAAACTGAAATTGTGAAGACGTTGTGAAGCTGAGACGGTGTAGTTTTGGACTCTTGGAACTGTCTGTTTTTACAAACAGGATTTCAATCAGAGGAATTCTGATTTTCAATCCTGCCTAGATTTCATAATAAATAATAATATATAATATTTATATAAATGAGTAAAGCTGGTTTCTGGGGGAATCGGCTGATTGACTCTAACATGAGCATTAGTTGGGTTATGATCATTTTCTTTTAAAAGCTGAAGATAATTAACTAAAAATGAGTTTTAGGGACTCGTGATAAACCTAAAATGTCCAGGCGGAATCCATATAAAAGTCATATTCATTTTCCATTTTATTTTAGGGTAATTTTAATTTGTGGGTTTGGGAGTAAAACAGACCCTGATTCTTCCCAGAATGGTTGATTTGGAAATGAGTGGGTTACAGCTTTATTCTTAAGTACAGCATATCAAGCAGCTTGAGAGTTCCCTTTGATAAAATGGTGGACAAAATTGAAAAAATAAAGGAAAAGTTCAACATATTGGACGTTGAACTTTTCCTTTATTTAAGTGTGAGGGGTTAGTCGCTGTGTTACAATTTGCCCTTTAATGGAATTACCCTAGATCTTCTCAAACTTTTTCTGGTGCGCCCTCCTTGGGAGGATTCATGCCCCCCACAGCCTCTGGGACAGCGCAGAATTGGCACTTCACTACTGTGAATACAGCGTTTCAAGGAGAAGACGCACTCACCTTACTTCTCGTCACTATGGATCACTTTTACCACTGGGGACCACAACCGTCATACACAGACTACTTTCTGTTGTTGTGTTACTTTTAATGGCGGTTGGCAGCCAACTGAAAAGGTGCATGTAAAGCCACCTACTGTAGTTGTACGTCTTCAAAGTATGTGTTTTACGCTATACCGTAAAAAAGAGAGTGAGAGAAATGCAGAGGTATGAGTGTTTGTTTCATTGTCTTCAAAGCCCATGAGACCAAAGCGGAAAGGAATCGAATGCACACGCATTCTATTCGCCTATGCTCAAATGAGCGGTCCGTACGCTCTCTCTTTCTCTCTTTCTTAGCGCAGCTCTCGGCACAGACGAAAAGAATCAATCAAGTCGAAAAGTCGAAAAGAATCAAGTCGAAAAGAATCAAGTCGAAAAGAATCAAGTCGAAAAGAATCAAGTCGAAAGAATCAAGTCGAAAAGAATCAAGTCGAAAAGAATCAAGTCGAAAAAAAGAATCAAGTCGAAAAGAATCAAGTCGAAAAGAATCAAGTCGAAAAGAATCAAGTCGAAAAGAATCAAGTAAACACATACTTTGAAGATGTACAACTACAGAAGATGTACAACTTCAGTAGGTGGCGGTAAATGCACCTTTTCAGTTGGCTGCCAACCGCCATTACGCAGCAACAACGACGACAAGTTCAAAATGGGGAGAGAGACGAGCGCGAAACGGGGCAGAGGAGAGACAGAGCACATATTGCGCATAGAGAAGCCAAAGCCGTGACTCATTCTAAACCCGGGACAGACATGTGTGAGGGGTACACAGGCAGGCTGACCCCTACGGCTATTCGCCGTCGACACCTCAACTCGGTCGATTCTCTATCTAGCTCTTTTTAATTTTGTTATTTGGCGCTACTTGAGTCTTTTAAACAGGAGTCATCGCAAAGAAAGTGATGTTCACTCAAAATGTATTGAGGTTGGATTGACGGGCTCAACTTGTTTGTTTTCAGAGTACATTAAGCAAGTTCTGCCATGGAAACCGAGGCCTCCATGTCAGTGCCGTGTGCTTCAAGGTAACATGTCTTTCAACCTGTAACGGCGCAGCTGCAGTGCCTGTCTGTCCTTTAACTTCCCATTGTTTATCTTTTCATTCAGAATAGAGCGGCTCGTACTCGTGTTGGAAAAGGAGACAAACCTCTAACTTATGAACAAGCTCACCCTCCTCATCAAATTGGCCACAGGAAAGGTTGGCTGTCCCAACACACCAGTAAGCTTTTTCACCTTCCTCTTCAACTATAGTGCAAGAATATGTAATAAATACATTTTAAATCAGTATTTGTTTTATTGTAGGTAACCTAAAAGGGGAGTCTGGAGCTGCAGAGCGTACCATTGAAGACGTTTTTATTAGGCGCTTCATGTTTGGCACTTTCCACGGCTGCCTTGCTGGTGAGATTGTGATCAAGAGGCGTGGAAATGTGCTTATAGTGTGTGCTTTCATGATACAGAAATTACCCCCACAGAAGTTTTACTTCTTGATTGGCTATTCAGAGTCACTACTGTCACACTTTTACAAATGTCCTGTAAAATTAGAAATTCAGACTCTGCAGGAAAGTACTGTATATAAATACATATAAATCTATGCTTGTTGAGTGTCATTGATGTTTTTGTGTTTGAAAAATCTGGGAAATGAAATCTGGATGAAATTCAACCGTGCTAAATGTGTTAAAAAATTCATAACAATTCTTAATTTTGATTGAACAGTTTTAATCTCAGTGCAAATACATTCACATTTAAGGCACATGGGCCTCATTAGTGCAAACAAGGCACTTAAAGCAAACACTTCCCTTTATAAAAACTCAGTTAAAAATTAATTTGTGAGCACGTTGGCAGTTCTAAGACAAGAGAGTCGAGTTAAAATATTTTAAAAGTGCATTAAATGCTTAAATCAACATCACGTCTGTGTCATCTCTCATCCAGGTAGAGTTCATGACAAAGAAACTGAACAACAATTTTAGAGTGAATGTGTTTCGCCACTAATCCAAGTAGCTTCTTCAAGTTTTGATGCAGCTTTGGTAAAGAATTGGCTTAGATATCTAGTTATTAAAATAAGAGGTATCTGAATCCTTAAAATGTCATACAAAAACTTAAAACAAGGGGACAAAAAAAAAAATTGAGCATTGCTCAAATGCATAATGTGTATTAGAACACTCAGCAATGATTCCTGTAAATTGATAAAACCTCATGCGACTTTCATGTTTTCATAGTCTCGGCAGCCCTTGCCAACACATGACTGAAGCTTGATCAGTCGTTGATTCATGGTCTGCAGAATGGTTGGATCAATTTTCTTGAAAATATTCTCAAGTTGGTTGGGGTCTGAAGTTAGGTTGTACACCTCTACAAATGACTAAACGGGGGGGAAAAATCCTTAAAATCATATTCCATAAAGTTACAGATGTGCCAGCAGAAATACCTCACTGTCTGCAAACTCGCAGTACTGGAGATCTTGGCCGGCGCTGAGGGACCGAACACAGGCATACGTATTGTTGTAGGAATCCTCACACACACAGTCGGGGAAACAATGCTGGAAAAACATTTTGTGTGATGTTTGTCAGAGGAAAAGTGAGCTGCTTAACATGGGATTGTACTGATTAGGGCAAAACCACTTACATACAGTCCGGGTCCGAGTTTGGGACAAGCTGGATCTGAAGTTGGATGTCCCTCTCCAGTATATTCCACAAGGAAAAATGGTCGCGCTGTCCCATTACGCAATAAAGGGGCCTGATGCAGAGACATTCATCAAATATTCTTGTAAAGCAAAACATTTCAAAAACTAAGAACTACAAAAGGACAACCATTTGGGAGAGGAATGATTGGCCATCCACATTGACAGCCGACAGGTTCGCTCCTGAAATGTCCAGTATAGTGGGCGCAAGGTCAATGTTCAATACAGGAGCCTATACCACAAAACATACAATGTTAGCATTAAATGTAAATACAAATAACTGGAGTTGAAGTATTCTTGTGACCTTCACTATAATGTTTGGTTTGATGCCAGGACCCCGAACTAGGAGAGGAATCCTAATGTCAAATTCATACAGCTGTCTTTTGTCGATTGGTAGAGAGAACTGACCTGGAGCAGAAAACAAAGGTCATTTATTTGATACATACAAGCCCCAATGGGAATCACACATTTTCTTTTTCTTTTTTTGCCCACACCTGTGTGGAAGCCATTGTCCGATGTGTAGAAGATGTACGTGTTGTTCAGCTCTTTTATATCCTCAAGTTTTTTTACTAGTGCAGCCACCATGTCATCCACAGATAATAATGTCTGCCACCTGCGAGAAATATCCTCAGTTTGGCATCAAATATGAAACATACGTTTAGACACCACGTGCATACCTCTTCCTGTATGCATTATCCAAATAGTTGAGCGAGCTATTTGACATTGGGTTGCTGGCCTGACGCAGAAGCCAGTGCTTGTCCTAAAACATATAGAATTAAAGTACATGTATCATTAATTACACCCAAAGTTTAGTTTTACTTACTTTTCCTAGTTTGTCAAAACTGCCATCTCGAGGGGCTTTGATATCCACAAACTTGTTCTGGTGTTGTGGAGCTGGTGTCCAGGGTATA
This sequence comes from Chaenogobius annularis, assembly GCA_015082035.1. Taxonomy (NCBI): domain Eukaryota; kingdom Metazoa; phylum Chordata; class Actinopteri; order Gobiiformes; family Gobiidae; genus Chaenogobius; species Chaenogobius annularis. The sequence continues at coordinate 428,028 of BJKM01000405.1, read as the reverse complement.
TGAGGTGCAGGAGGGGAGAGCATCAAGAAAAATGGGTGCTGAGGACTCCTATTGTCCAGAAAGCTCAAAGATCGGTTTGTCTGCAAAGAGATTATGAGTATGTAAAAGCAGAATTTTAAAAGATATTTTGTGTAGTGTAGTAAACAAAGTTTAAGTCAAATGTATAAAAAAAGTTTATGTGCAGTGCATTTTTAACTATAAGCCATATTTACCACATACGGTAGTTCATGTTTAGATTATTTAAATTTACTGCTGCAAATGTTTCCGAATCCTTTAAAATTGAAATGACTTCTTAACCAGTATATTTTTCAGCAACTGAAACGGTTTGCAGGAAAAGGATGTCAGGCATTGCACCACTGTTGCATGGTCCATTCAGCAGCTGAATCAGCCTTGTACCAAGAACGGTTTTATCTTCTCCATAAAATCTTACATAAATTGGCCTTTACAACTTCCGACCAGAGACTTTTGTTTGCAAAGACAATAAGGGAATGCTGACAAACTTACAATGAGGTCAGTGAAATAGTCCTTCTCGTAATTGTCACCGTGAAGTTCTTCTTTGCCGTTGACAGACAGAGTGTAGTTGTAGTACTGCGAGTTTCCAACCTAAAAGCGATGCAAAGATCAAAACTGGAATAATCATCGCCGTCGAAAAGGAAAAGTCATTTATTGTCGAGATTAAAAATGTTAAATGTCACACCAAAGCGTGCCACTGGTCCCAGCCAGGAGGAACATGGCCAACGTCTCCCACTTCTTTTTTTCCATACTGTGAAACAAGCACACAAGGTTAAACGTGTGTGTGTGTGTGTGTGTGTGTGTGTGTATGTATGTGCAATTTATTATAGTTGTACAACCATCACATTAGCCTTTCACTGTCATAACATAATACCTGTGTGCATGTGCAAGAAATAGTAGACCATTTGTTGAAATATTACTGTCACACACAGGCTGCCATTATATTACCGTAATATACTGGACACGAAATACAAACCTGGTTGAGATACTTCCCCGCGAAGAAAGTCTGATACTTCAGTTTGTTGAGGAAGACGGGGAAGGCCGCAGACTCTAGGCCTTTTTGCCAGAGCTCACTGGAGCAGTTTCCGGACACAGAATTATTCCTGACGGCGTGGTTGTGAGGATACTGCCCGGTTAGAATGCTGCTACGACTGGGACAGCAGAGCGGCGTCACTGTGAACTGCAATAAGGAACACAACCATCAAATCAACACAGCCAAATCAAAACGTTACAACTACAAACAAGAGGACTCACGGAATTGACAAATGTTGCGCCAGCTTCTCCAATCAGAGCTTTCGTTTGGGTCATCGGGTTCTGTGGAAAAACAGGATAAAGTCTGTGATTAAAAGCTGAATTTACCTGGGACTAGGGATGTCACAATATTCAGTTTCAGTGTTGATTTGACTATTATACACGACTATTGGCGCCAAGACCAAACAACAGTACAATAATGACTTTTCTTGTATTCAAATTGTCTGATAAATCACCATCGCTCTAGTAGTCTGTGATCAAGTTTAAGACGTCAAACTCGCTGAACAATAAAGTAATGTGATTAACTTGATAACACTTAAAATATGTAAGTTAACAGTATTTTGAACTTAATTGTGCCTCTAAAATGGTCACAATTAGTAGTTTTTGGTTTGTACGAGTAGTGCAATCTACTTTGGCCCATTGCATTTATACATTGTAAAGAAATTGTACTGAGATCGTAAAGAGTGGTGCAGGTGGAAGTCGCAAAAGACAAGAACATAACAATAATAATAAAGGCTACTTGATTGTGGTTTTAGCATAATGATCGAGGACTAATGTTGATATCACAAAAATGGGAAGCTCGTTTTTAGGTTTCCTTTTCCTTGCTCACCATTCCTCCCAGCGTGGCATCCTGATCATCGGCCAAGATGAGTACGATGTTACTGGGTTTGTCGCACCTGACGCAGCAGGTGAGCAGCGACGTGACCAGAGCAAAACACACGAGGACGCGGTGTGTTCGCCTCGGCGGAGCCTCTGTCGCTGCCATCAGGCTCCAGACTGGCTCCAGTACAGGTCCAGACAGGTCGAGGGGTTTCACCAGCAGGACTAATGTGCAGCGAGTACAAAGTTTAAGGAAGTGCGTGCGACAAGTCATATGACCGTGTTTAGGTCTGCAAAGAGGAAGAGCAGTCAGCTGAGCCAGTCACGGCCAGAACACTCTGTACATCATGCTGTACGTTCATAAATAACGTTAAATTTACTTTAGATTGTAATAATGATAACAACAACAACATTAAATCATAACAACAACAACAACAATAATAACAATAATAATAATATAATGATAATAATAATACAAATAAAAACAACAACAATAATTATAATAATTATAATGACAATAACTAGTTGAATTTGTTTTCAGTTATGCTGATGATGCCTCGTTTTGAAATCAATGAGGTCAGTTTTATTTTAACTGGGCCATGGATCAGTCAAATGTCTCCCTCTAGTGAACACAGTGTTCGTGGCTCTTTGGCAGTTCAAGTCGATGGTTTTCACGTGAACGCGGTAGATGCCGGACCTTAACTTAACCATATAATGACAAAAATAAAGGTGTGTAGTGAAGGATCATTCGTTGACGTTAAAGCAGTTGCTGTATCTGGAGCGTGTTTCTATCCGGAAGTATTTTGGTGTGGCACCGCCTCCAGGTTGCGTTGGTGATAACTGCAGCGCTCATAACTACTTACCGTGCGTCCATTAAAATGCATTGTTTCTTATTACTCGCTATAAACTAGACTCTATCTTGGGGCTGTAATGGTGCCTCTGAAGCGGAGGAAAGTCTCTGTTGCTGTATTTGACACAGAAACTACAGTAAAGTTTCCGCATGTAGTTATATTTTTATTAGAGCGGAAGATGGGAGAAAGCCGGAGAGCTTTTCTTTCTCAATTAGCTCGGAAAAAAGGTTTTCAGGTAGAAGATTCTTTCAGGTAAAGTGGTCTTATAAGCTATTTATTATTTATCTTTCTATTTTATTTTGCCTAACGTATTTGTGACCTGCACTTCTTGTGTTCAGTGACAGTGTCACTCATGTCATATCTGAAAACAACACTGGGGATATGGTGAAGATGTGGCTGGACTTGCAGCAGAAAGACCAAGCCAATGAAACAGTAAACATTCTGGACATAAGCTGGTTCACGGAGAGCATGCGCGCAGGCTGCCCTATGGAGATTCTGGACAAACATAAATTACAGGTGCAGAATATATGTAATACCAGATTTGGTTATTACTATTATTTTATTTTTATTCTTTTTATTGCTTCATGTTTTAGGAGGTGGGGAATGTTGAAGGAGAGTCAGTGGAATTTTTAATGCCAAGTTATGCCTGTCAGAGGCGAACCTCTTTGGACAACCATAACTCTATCTTCACTGTTCGTTTGCATCAGTCATTACTTAGTTGTTTATTTACCATGTACATTGTCTATGATGTCTATAGTTCCTTTGTTTTAGGATGCGCTGTCACTTTTGGCAGAAAAGGCAGAGCTTAACAATGAGGATGGCAGAGCTATTGCATTTCAACGAGCTGCTGCAGTTTTAAAAGCACTTCCTGTAAAGGTCACGTCCATGACACAACTCAGAGGGCTGCCCTGTGTGGGAGAGCACTCTCAGAAAGTCATCAAGGTAAGAAGAAATGACTCCATAGCAACGTGGAGCCAAATAGTAACCGCATTTGCTCATATCTCAATCCTTTTCGCTGCAGGACATTATTGAGAATGGGGCCTCAAGTGAAGTGGAATCAACTATACACACTGAGCGTTTCAAAGCTCTAAAGGTTAGACAGCTGACAAATGCACTTGCAACTCTCCACCTTGCTCTAAGGTAATCTTAGTAATATGTCAACTTTTATTTAAGCTTTTAACAGGTATTTTTGGAGTTGGGGCAAAGACTGCTGACCGTTGGTTCAAGACGGGGATTCATAACCTCACTCAGTTGGTAAATTCAGGACATGATCTTAATCGTGCCCAAAGAGCCGGTACATCTTCTATTCATCGTCTACAACTATCAATAGATTCCCCATGCATCTAAATATAGGTAATGTTTTTATTATTTTGAGGTCTGGAGCACTATTACGACCTCAACCAGCCAGTTACAAAGGCCGAAGCGGAGACCATTGGTGACATTGTGAAGAAGGCGGTACTTGATGTGTTACCAGGGTCTGAAATTATCCTGACAGGGGGATTTAGGAGGTTAATGACACAGTATATACATTGAATGCTTGTTAAGCTGATAACAAAAGCATAAAGAATCAACACAAATCAATTTAACGTAATGAAATCATCTTGACTGTCTCTAGAGGGAAGATAACAGGACATGACGTTGACTTCTTGATAACTCACCCAGACGAGGGGAAAGAAGTTGGACTCATGCCTAAAGTTGTCTCCTGGTTAACAGCACGGGTAAAATATAATGAAAAACGCAAACATGTTATGCCAGTGTTTAGAAGAGTATGGATTTTGTTTTTAAGCTGCTGTATTTTCAGGGTGTGCTGTTGTACCAGAAAACCACTAGAAACTCGTACCTGGAGAAAGAGGAAGGCCCTGCGCAACCACCTTCAAACATGGACCGATTTGAAAGATGTTTCTCCATTTTTAAACTGGAGCAAAAGGAGGTGCATTCAATACACTCGCATGGAAGACCACAATATAGTGACCGGAAACAAACTAGCAATGAACATTTCCAACATTTCCAACATTTCCATTTTCCAATTCACAGATGAGACCAGATAAAAAGTGGAGGGCTGTCAGAGTGGATTTAGTGGTGTCCCCCATAAGCCAATTTGCCTTTGCTGTTTTGGGCTGGACAGGGTCTAAGGTTGTCCTCCTTTCCAGTGTACAACAAGTGTAACTACAAGGTTATATTTACAAGTGTTTTTGTTTTGTTTGTTCTAGTTGTTTGAGAGAGAGATACGCCGATGGGCAGGTCAAGGTAAAGTTCATGTCTCTCAGCAGCCACGCTCTCTTTGACAACAAGCAGGTACTGTTCTCCAAATAATGTAGTTCAGGTAAATTGTGCAATTTGTCCCAGTTGTTTTTATATATGTTTTCTTTCAAACAGTGCAAGTATCTGAGGGCTACATCAGAAGAAGAAATATTTGCTCACCTGGGTCTGGAGTTTATCCCACCATCAGAAAGAAATGCATAAATTTGTCATTGTTTTTTCCTTTTATAACAAATGCCATATTGCAAAATGTAATTGTAAAATTAAATTATGATACTACTTAACATTTAAATTTGAGATTGTATGTTTTTTTTATACTGGATTTCAGTAAAGAATAAATATTACAAGCTACAAATTTGTGAAACTAGAGAGTTTATATTTAAACCAAAGCAATAAGGGCATGCAATCTTCATGTGCGGTACGTAAGTGTGTCACTTATTCCAGATGAAAACGTTTAACCACAAAAGTGTCTGTGCTCCAGTTTTCTTGCTGTAGCATTTGAACTTTTAGGTGCACTTGCAGTAAGAGTTGCCTCTTTGGGGCCGCGGGAGTGTCGGCTCTGAGGCACTTTTACACCTCTCTCTAACAGCCTTATTAAGCTTTAAATACTAGTGTAACATCAAAGGCAGCATCGGTGCTCGCACCTCTGTCCCTCTCATGCAAACCCTCCTCACTGCTGATGCAGTTTAGGAGACAGGATGTTAAGAAAGTTACACATAAACGTGCAGCAACCTTATGTGTTTAGTTGTTATTTGTTTGGTATAATAGTGTTCTCCAAGGCCACAAATTCATACAAATAGATCTGTATACATTATAGGCTACTATTCAGAATTAGAATGCCTTTATTGTCACTGCATAAACTGCATAACTCAATTGTAAAAGCTGCTCCACAGTGGTTCTCCTTTAAATCACACATACAAGTCATAGTAAATTTGTTCATGAAAAGACAGGATACAGTACTATACTGTGAAAGGATAGTATATTCCTTTATCGTGTTTAATAAAGATAGAGAATAGGAGACTATTGCTTAGATGATACTGGTCACAGCAGTGTCTGAGTGGTCCAGACTGTTGGGTGTGACTTCATGAATGCCTTCTTCAGAACAAACGTAAAAATTCCCAATGCAAGTGTCTCAGAGGCAGTTTCCCTCCTGCCCACGTGTGGAGGGCGTCTGCTCTGACGGGACCAGTCCCGCTGGCCCCATCAAAGCCCAGGGTGCCTTTGATGAGGTTGATAGGGATCAATAGCAAAGGGGAAGAGGCCTTAACTGACAATGTTTACAGACAGGGCGGGCAACCACTGGAGACTGCTGCTATTCAGATCAATGATTATTGGGTGTCATCTGCGCCTTCATCTGCATTAGAGCACCCGTTCAGACAATGTTAACATGTTTTAAGCTCCTAAAAAGCACTTTTCATTAAGTTACACACACTGTCAGAAATGATGCAAAATATTTTGATATGGCAACTGTGATATGGCTATAAAGTCGGGTTAAAATGTCTGATTATTTTTAAGGATAAAATACACTTATCATGGGACAGGAGGAGAAAGTAATTCTAAGTTTGTCTCGTGTCTTGGCATGTCTGGCTTGCTTCTCATGGCTGGTTTCTCCTCCTTGGCGTAGCTTGAGGGGCAGAGATGTGTTTGCTTCTATAACAGAGTAGCAAACAGGCCCATTAGACATGAAAGGCTTTGAGTGCAACCACTCAAATGTGGTCCCAGCAGGAGATGGTGGCCCACAGACAGCAACAGCCTGGGACTGCTCTGATCGTGTTGGAAAATGAGCCAAGCAGCTTATTGTGATTCCATATTGTTTGTGTTTGGTCAGATACGTTCATATGATGGATGGACAACATGTAAAGTGTCAACAAACACTGACTCATATATTTTCCCCCAAACCTTTCAGTTATTTATGTTAAGCTGTACAATCGAAACACTCATTTTGTAACTTAAAGCCCCACCATGTGAGATTTCAGCCCCACAACAAGCTAAAATATGTCATTATGTTTTCATTGCACAAAATAATTTGAAAAATGCACACACTCACCTCTTAACACCTGCTTTTTAACAATTACTCAACCAATATCATTACTATACTAGTCACGCACTGTTTCAAATTCTTAATTTATGCATGTCTTATTTGATTTTATAGACTTTGCTATTATTATTTTATAATTCATTGTTTCATGTTCAAGTCCCTATAACTTTGTTCAATGACAATGGCAATAAACATTTTTCTGAATCTGATTCTGATTCTGATTGATAGACCTGACTTGTAACTTGGCCTGGTTACCTGACACCAGGAATGTTACCAGGTGCTGCTTTAATATAACTGCAGATGTGAGAACTGATGTGGGGTTGTACAAACGTGATTGTATGGTCAGGCGTCAGTTGTATCAACTGTGTGGTTTGACTCCCAAAAGAACATCTCCTGCTGGTTGGCTGTTAGTGAAAAGACTGTCCTAGATAAGATAAATATAACCGGCAGAAAACGTTGATTTAACGTTGTTTTATATTCTTACTGAATGCCAATAACTCATATATATAAATATTTAAAAATGTCAATAGTCAAATCTTTAAAAGGTAAAATGGCACAGGCCAATTAAACACAACATGAAAACTCCATTAAACTAGTGTGGAAGGATTTATAAATGTTTTTAAATTCTACTAATACAGTTGTAGTCCTGTTTTACACAGCATGAGGCAAGTTGAGCTTGATTGAATGGATGGAGAGAATGTTGTTCAAGGGTAGACATTTGTATTTATTCAAATCTGTCTTGGAAAATGTTGTTGTTGTCCTATAGGCCCACTCCAGATATTTTCATGAAAACAGCATGATTGGATTTGAGGGACATTGTTTTCTTATTCCTTATTATATATGCCTACATGTAATTAAACATATTTCTTGTGTCCAAATCCACTTGAATTCCCTAAAGCATATGTTCATTGGAAACAAATGAAGTCTATGACTAAGTATCCCTGATCAGTTACTCGAAATAAGCTGCTCACGCCAATCATCACTCTGAATGCCATTGCCAGTTATTCAATTCAATTCAATTTATTTTTGTACAGAAGTTATCTTCTTATGAACTCTTCATTTGTATAAGGCAGTTTAGTTACATCATATTTAGGCTTAGTTTAACATGCATAACCTATTTGCAGTCACAACAAGTTCAGAAGAATTATGACTTGAACGTTCAACAATGTCCTATCTTTTCAGACGGAGCAGACACTGGACCTGCCTGTGTTTCACAAGTCCTGAACAGCGATGCTAATGGCAGAATGGGGGATTATGGGATCAGGCTCATTTGTTTTATGGAGAAGAGTGTGAATCATGTCAACTGCACATGAATTACCTTCTCTGAAGGCCCAAGAACGCGGCGATGGCGCTGTTTTGTGTGCAAATGTTGCATTGAACGAGAGACCGTATTGTAGGCTTACAGAATTAATCAGATCACTGGTGAAACGTTGGCATTGATAAGATAATGAGGGCCTCAGTGAACTGGCTGCAGACGCCCGTCTCTGTGTGCGCTGCGGACACAGGCCGGTGCTAATAGCTCATTAGGGGCAGGGGCCACTTCAAAGCTTCTCTGCGCTTTGATACGCGCCCAACACGAGACACAAAACCTGTTTACGTCGTCTCATGAGTGAAGGCGCCCGATTTCAAACTGGCCCCTAAAGACTGTAGCCGTCTGCAAGGCACAGTGAGGTGTCTGTTCACATGTGGCAGTGCAGCATCTCAAACAGGCCAGAGGACTGGCCATTGTATTACATGAGTCTAGTAACATGGCTAAGAAGGTAGCCTACCCAATTAATTACAAGTAGGTGCACGAAAAATACTAGTCAAAGTCGGCTTACTAGTTACTAGTTGGTTTACTTTTTAACACATTGCTATGTGGCTGTATTCAGCAACTTATCATTTTAAATGTACCTGAATACATGGCTAGCATTATACTCAATTAGTAGTCTACATGTTTCAAAATATAGACTAATTACCTCAAAAATGAAAAGAAACCAACAATTACAGTAATGTGAGTATTTGTAATATTGCTTTCCATCCCTGGGCCTAATTCCTATGCAGAGTGACCAATCATGATATTAAGTGTCTCTGAGTTTCAAAAATGCATTCATTATTGTTATCGAACAGTGTGTGTGTTGTGGGAACTGTAAAAGCCTGAATGATGATCCCTCAACTCGCAAATTCATGGGTTTCAGCTTCCTGATATAAGCAAGATTGTGAAGATTTTCACCATTCAGAAGGTCGGATATTTTGTTTTAAAATGTAAATTTCTGTGGCAACAGTAATTTCATCATTCTGAAACCCTATGAATAGCCCAATAATTAAAAGTGCATTAACTGTTTGTAGGCCTGACATGCATACTCTTTGAGTATCACTCAGCGCTCATACGATCAGGACAACTCCAGTGTTGTGAAAGCCCTCCTCAATCAGCCTAATCAAAACTGAATGATTTCTGTTCAGCGATGACAGCAATCCCAAACGATGCATGTGCTTTATGCATGCTCTGAGAGTGTTACCGGGGTTTCACAAGGTCATCTGAATCATATGAACAATTGTTACATTAGGTGAGGGAGCTCTTGCCTATTAAACAAACATAATTTTTCAAGTGGATGTGATTGAAGAAGCAGACAGACGGATCAAGGTGTGTCTCTAGAAGGCAGGAAAAGAGGACAGGACTGAAGGGGGGGTCTCCCAGACTTACTGGAGCCTCAGTGTAACAGCCTCATAGAGACTGAATGAGACGATCTTAATTACTCTAGTTGTGAAAACGGAGGGCGGGAGCTATGGGAGGATGCTTGCTTTGATCTCAGAGGGGCTCTGACATAAGGCGGCCCTTCTCTATAAATACTGACCAGCCTTGACTCACAACAAGCTTACTCCTCAACATTGTTTGGACTTTGGACATTACCTTTTCTCAACTGGGATTTTAAACATGAAGAGTATTTTTTCTATTGAATGGATGGCCCAAAGCAGCCAGTCAACCAGGACCGAGCCTGTATCAGGCCCCCGACTGACCAGTGAACTCACTGCTTGTGGAACAAACGCAGAGAGCCTGCCTGGATTCTACTGCAGACAGAGACCAAAGGGAGAGCAGGAGAGCTCTGATCTGGGAGATTACAGTAATTCCAGCTCACACAGTCCTCATCATCAAACTTCCCATAATGCTCCAAGTAAGTTTTCTAACAAAGAATATGTGGGTGCAGTCAGTTTTTGGGTGTGTGTAATCTAAGAGTACTTGTTTCTTTAGAAAATGAGGCCGATTTCAGCAGTGGGACAGAAGAGGAGACTTCTGGGTATGAGAGCGAAGAGGGACATTCCCATTCCCCAACAGTCTCTGCAAATACAGCCTCCACAGTTCCACCTTCTCCTCCATCAGGAAGGAGACCTCGCACAGCCTTCACAGCAGAGCAGATCAACAACCTTGAGCAGGCCTTCAAAAGGAATGCATATCTGGGAACACAAGACAAAGCTGAGCTTTGCAAGAAGCTGAACCTCTCCGACAAACAGGTAAACCCCTTTTTAACATCAATAATGTGCAGTGTAAAAATGTGAATTATTACAGTCATTATTGCCTATACCTGATTCTTTTCCTTATAATACATTTCTGTATCCAGATTCGCAACTGGTTCCAGAACAGGAGAATGAAGATGAAGAGGACCGTGCAGGATGCCCTTGCTCATGTTTGTCAGGCAAACGTAGCATCTCATTTTATGCATTACCCTGAGCTGCAGTCATACAGAACATCACCGTACCCAAGATTTCACTCAGCTGGACAGGACAGTGCCCTTGCTGCTGCCCCCTTTGTTCAGCCACAGGGCCTGCAGTACGCCTCTGTTCTCAGTGCTGGGATGTCCCGAGATCCTCTGTACCAGTACAGCAGCCTGCCGTCAGTCTTGCTGCCATCCACCGCAGCACCGCTCATGGGCTCGTACCCCGCGTATTCCCCATACTACTGACAGTGTGAGATACGGCCACAACACAAATATCTCCAAACAGGATCAAGACTGTTTTATTGTAGCAAGCAGCTCTAGGCATTTGGGGGCCCTATACAAGATTTTGGTTGTGGCTCACCGTTTGACAAACACTGTTTAAACATCAGAGGCAGATCGGGAAGCAAACTTTTCAGGCCAGGACCCCCAAAATAACTATACAACCAACTCGGAACCCCCCAGTAAAATGAAATAGACTTCTGTAATCATTTCAAGTTGTAAATCTTTTTAAATGCGTTGTATTTGTATATATTTTAGTAGTTGACTATGTTATATGACCCAATTTAACTAAAACATACTGTTGTAAAAAATGTTTAAATGATGTAATCAGTGTCATCATTTTAAAATTACATTATGAAATCATCTTGTGACCCCCAGCTCATGCCTCGCGTGGTTTCCCCTTTGGAAACCACTGCTCTAGAGAAGCGTGCCATTTGTCAATCAGCATTTACATGTTTGTTTTTAAAATGAGAAATACTCATATGTAAAGGAGGGTTTAGGGAGAATTTGAATAAATGATGCGTCATTCCCAGTATTCTGGTGTAATTTAGATCCAAATTTGAATAGGCTATACAAAACATCATAGGCTAATTATTTATTCTACCTGGCTTTGTGGAGCACACTTGTACATGGATAGATTTTGACAGTACATTTTGATTAGTGTTTCTGTTGGGCATGAGTTTATGTGGCGTTGTGCAGCAGCACCTTCACTCTGCTCTGCGCTGAGGTTCCAGAGAACCACTACAAACTCTTGTGTCGGGACGTCTGAACGTGTTCTGCACAAGAACCTTTGATTTAGTTTTCTGCTCACAATTTAAGTGTGGTTTGTATCGATTGGTTCTGGCTTGGGTATTGCCCACCAGAGCGTGTGCCCTGAACAATCACTTAGTTTGTTTATGCCACGGGCTGGCTCTGAGCTTAACAATAAGGATGTGGTGACAGGCCACTCCATATGTGTCAAATGTATACGTTCAATCTATTTAAATCTGAATGAAAGGGTTTATTTGATATTTCAGATTGCATTAATAAAATTAACATTAAAATCTCAAATGTGCATTAAATCTTTGTTAATACATTTTCTTTTGTGTTTGTACATGTACAGTACATTTGTATTGTACATTATTATATTGTTAGGTAATCCATAGGTTGGCATATTAGCACCCACTTTGCTCAAAACATTTCCACGTGTGTAACTACTAGACTATGTCCATTTTGAAACAAATTATGACATTTTTATCATTTTAGATTTATTTTGGCATGCTTGTAGTTTAATATGAAGCCTAAACTGGATTAAGCGGTCCGAATTATATCACAGTTACGAACACATAGAAAATATTCTGAAAGAAGACAATTACAAGACAAACTACTACTACTAAATTACAGTAGCATGAAAATTTGTAAGTAATTAGTTACTTTAAAGGGAGGAATTTATTTCGAATTTCATAAGCATGACCTTTTATGTCCCCAGAGACTGAGCAACTAAAACCAGTTTGAAATAAACCCAAAAGGACTCTAAACCTCACTAGCAACTGCCCAGCAACTGCAGCTAATCATGAATCAGTGCCAGTGCAGCCTTTGCAGCTCAGAGAGAGAATTCTGCGGCTTCTGAATATGAGGCATGGCCTGTCCATGTGCAGGGAAAAATACCCCTATAACAAAAACTGTGGCCCACACCCCATTCTCAATCATCTGTTTGAGACTTTTATTGTTTGTTTTGCACAAATGATTACTTCTGATAATCCAGGTTCGATTGTTGCAGTCCCACTTTTCACCAGTGCAGGTTACATACCTTTTTATCAGGCTGCTCGCCATGGAACTATGCTTTCTTTAGCAATGATGACATCTGCTGATAGGTCAGGGTAAAGCACAACTGTAGATGCCCCAAGTTACTTACTTTTCTATTAGAAGATCAAATAAAAGTCCCTGGATAGATTTTGGGGCTGTACGAACGTGAAAACGGTGCTTGACACAGCAAACAATGTAAACAAAGACTATTATGTTATATGAGACTGGATTTCGTCGTCTTTTCTACATGGGCGGTGGTTTCTGTGTTCAGAAGCCAATAAAAAAGCGTTAACCGTGGGAACTGTCATGATTGACACGTGGAGAGGCCTATTGCAGTCCGATCCCGAGCCCCTCTTCAACATGCGTGAAAGGAGCGCGCGGAGGGCAGTCTCGCGCAGAAAGCAGCTACGCAGGAGCGGGGCAGAAGCCGATGGTGGAGTTGAAGATGGCGGATGGAGACAGCGGGAGTGAGCGCGGTGGGAGCAGTGGCGGAGGTGGAGGCTTCCAACACTTTCAGAGGGACCAGGAAACCCAGGAGCTGGCGTCCAAGCGACTGGACATCCAAAACAAACGCTTTTACCTGGACGTTAAGCAAAACAGCAAAGGCAGGTTTATAAAAATCGCCGAGGTTGGGGCCGGGGGCTCCAAAAGTCGCCTGACTCTGTCGCTGTCAGTTGCAGCCGAGTTTCGGGACTATCTGGGGGATTTCATCGAGCATTACGCACAGCTCGGACCCAGCAGTCCAGAGCAAATTGCCCAGGCCAGTGCGGGCGAAGACGGCGGGCCGAGGCGGGCGCTAAAGAGCGAGTTTCTTGTCCGCGAAAACCGCAAGTACTACCTGGACCTGAAGGAAAACCAGCGAGGGAGGTTCCTGCGCATCCGGCAGACCGTGAACCGCGGGCCAGGCTTTGGGGTCGGGGGGCCCGTGGGTGGTATGCTGTCCGGACAGACCATAGCGCTTCCGGCTCAGGGGCTCATAGAGTTCAGGGACGCCCTGGCTAAGCTCATTGATGATTATGGCGGGGACGACGAGGAGTTGACCTCTGGCACCGCTGCAGGGGCCTACGGAGAGCTGCCCGAGGGCACGTCCATCATGGTTGACTCTAAGCGCTTCTTTTTCGACGTCGGCGCCAACAAATACGGGGTGTTCCTGCGAGTGAGCGAAGTGAAGCCGAGCTACAGGAACTCTATCACAATCCCCTTCAAGGCTTGGAGCAAGTTTGGAGGCGCGTTCAGCCGCTACGCCGACGAGATGAAGGAGATCCAGGAGAAGCAAAGGGATAAAATGTACGAGAGGAGAGACGAGTCCGAGGTGGACGATGTGGACGACGACTGAGACCACTGAGAGTTGACAGATGTGGTAACAAAGAAGACGCAGATAATGACAGATGATGTGCATGACGTGCTGTATTAGCCTACTAAAGTATCGTGGCAGAAAAATGTTGTACATGGATTTTGATGTATTATCCTGAAGTGTGTAGGTTGAGGTTGGGTTGGTTGTGTGAATTTGAAAGTGAAAACGTGGATTTCGTGTTCATTATTTTTGGCTAAAAACAGAGTGACGTATGCTTTATATTATTAAGAGGAGAGGGAACCTACTAAACCAGCAAGTTTATAAGAAAAATATACTTTCCTATCAGCAACTTAGTTTTACACCGTAAAGAGGCATCTTTATGTTATGTTTTCTAATGGAGAGAATTGGCATGAATTGTATTTCAGTTTGGTTCAGCACTCTTCAGTGGATAATAAAATGAAAATGTGGGGACTCTTGCAAGTCAGTTAAATGTACCTATAAGAGAATGTAAGGAAAGCCTTTGTTTTTGGCTGGGCGTTTGCATTTGGCATGTCAGCAGATGGGCAGCCGTCAGAACATTGGGTTTTGCTGCAGATTACCCAAAGTGTCAGGAGAAGTTGTAGAGCAGATTATGTGTAAGCCTAAATAAAAGGGCTTGTGGGTAAAATGAAAGCTCTGACTTAAGTAGTCAAGGCTGATATAGGAATCGGCAGGGCTTAATGTTAAACAAAAAATCGGAGCAATATTTTGACCAAAACATGCTGCAAAATCTGTAAGAGCAGTGTGTTTACCTGGCGCCAGAGCACACCCTCGTTTCACAGGTTTACTGCTCTGAGTCCCGGTGCGATGGGACCCACTTGACTCTAAACATGTCAGTGCTGTCCCACATGACACTACGGGTCCAATACTGAACTCCATTCCCATTCAGCACCCTGTTGTGGTCAGACCCCGGCAAAAAACAAAGAAACTCATGTTTTTTTTTTGTTTTAATTGTCTTTTGTTTTTTCAAAAGAGAACTATATTGAAATGAATATCTACTTATATTAAAAATATTACTGAAAAATATTTTGAAATACTTATAATTACTTAAGAAAATGTATTGTGTAAATGAATTTCAAGACTAAAAAAAATAAATAAAAAAAAGCTTAATTTCTTAAAACATACTTGTGACTCTTCAAGTTTGTATCATGTTGTAAGAATTATTCTTCTAAACATCTTTAAAACCATTGAGTTTGACGTTGCAATTACCTCAGAAAAAGACTTGAACTTTGGGTAACGTTCATTATGATTTTGAGCTGCTTATAGAAATACAATGACTTTGCTGGTCATGGTAAATCGCTTCTTGCTAAATGCTACTTCTCTCCCAAATCAACCCTTCACCCACGGTGTTTAGCGTCGGGAGTAGGGCAGCTGCTGGTCAACCATGTGTTGGCAGTGAGCGTGTGCTGACGGGGCATGTGGGCTATTTTAATGTGGGAGGCCTCTGCAGATGCACATTCCAGGTTAAGGAGTCTGCTGTGCCATTAGAAGCGCATGGCAGCGGTACAACAGATTGATTGTGCTGAGTTATGTTCACATATGACACATGTTGAGCTCCATCGCATTCATGTTGAGGCTGAGCAATTTGACAAAATGAGTCGATCTCAGAATCAGAATCAGAATCAGAAAGAGTTTATTGCCATTGTCAATGAACAAAATTCAAAAACGTAGGAACTTGTCTCGGCCTTAAGGTGCAACATAAAACACTGAGTAATAATAAAACAACATAATTTTTAAATGGATATATATATATATATATATATATATATATATAGAGAGAGAGAGAGGCTTTAAATATTTTTAAACTAAGCTAAAAGCAATTTTTTTTTACCCACAAACCATCTTATGTAGTATTTCCTGTATGTTTAACTTTGTGTTTATCCCTTTTTATTTTATTATCACAGTTGCTAAACAAGTGTGTGTGTGTACGTACATGCATGCATACATACGGTTAAAGACATGAAAAATTAAACTGCATTATATACAAAACAATTTACCTCAAACAACATAGGAGTAATGTAATACCAATTTATCCCGGATTATGCAACATGGCCTATGCAACAATCACTTTGAGCCTAAACTAGAGCATTTACTGTACGTATGGGGGAAACCACTGCCAAGAAAGATACAGCCATGTTTGATCACTTGAGATGCAAGTGTTTTTGTTTTGTCATTGTTGTAGTTCCTCAAAAAATAAAAACAGACTTCGGGACCTACACATGATGAGAGCAGAGTAACACATGTTAGTGGAGGGATGGTGGTTGAGTGAGGAAGCATGATCCCGCGGTGAAGCCAGGCTGTGGGGCTATATTTAGCTTCTGTTGCCATGTGCCCGGAATGTGCACGTAAGAGGGACCACAATCTCTCACATGCACAAACCATTGCTTTACAAATCATTACTGCAGACCAGTCTTCTATGTGCATGCGCACAATGCACAGCAGCACTGGTCTCTTTTCATTTGGATAGTCTATTGATTCACTGGAGAGGGGTGGGGTACAGGCTACTGAATGTTTAGGAACGTCAAATATTTACCCCTATATGTAATCTGACAAAAGAGATGAATGCCCAATTTTCAACAAGAGTTTAACCTTTGTGCTACCCTAAAATATAGTGTGCGGGTTAAAAACACCTTTTCTTTTTTGACAATTTGTTTTTTAAACACACAAACACACACACACAAACAGACACTTTTTCATGTTGTTGAAATAATTGCCATTAAAACAAACCAGTGCAATATAACAAACACATTGAAATGACGGCTGGTTTAGCTGTTTCTGAACATCTCGATTTGCCACTAAATGTTTCTACTGCTTTCGAATAACAACATGCCAGCTGCTGTAGGTAAGAAAAGCTGTATGTAATCTGACAAAAGAGATGAATGCCTAATTTTAAAAACACACTTTCTTTTTGACATTTTTGTTTTTTAAACATAAAACAAACAAACACACACACAAAAAGACACTTTTTCATGTTGTTGAGGGAGGGGGGAGGCATTGGTACTGCAGACGCCTGTGGGTGAAGATAGCTCAAGGATAAATAAAATGAGTAATCATTAAAAAAAAATATATATATTATATGTGTGTGGTGGTATATATATGTATGTATTGTGTGTGTGTGTGTATATATATATATGTGTGTGTGTGTGCGTGTGTGTGTATATACATATATATATTATAGTTGTGGTAATTTTTGTATATAGATATATTATATATATAGTTGTTGGTAATGGTATTATATATATATATATATATATATATATATATATATATATATATATATATATATATATATAGTTGGTAATGGTAATTTTTTACATATATATATATATATAAAATTACCATAAGAAAGCATATCTTATGTCTTATTGAAAATGCAGACATTATACTTGGTTTTAAAAGAACTGTTCCAAAAGGCTGCTAGTAGATCTATTTCTGTAAACATGGATACATTATGTGTGTCTTTAGTATCAGATTTCAGACAGGGTCGTCCTACCAGTGACAGCTTCTGCTTTTTTGAACTTAGAAATGAGGTCTTTGCACAACAGCCCCATCCAGTGGTAAGCCTCAGGTTAAAATGTGTAACTAACTGGTCCTGCCTAGTGCTTCCTTCAGTCTCATTTGTTTGACCTGTTGATGTTGAAGCAGGTTAATCTGGCTGCATTGTCCACTTGGCACATCTCCAGTGGCTGGTTCTCGTCCCCTGAAGACGTGCTGATGAACCAGCCCTTACAGTTGACCGACTCAAACTTTGCCTTCGATATTCCTTCAATGGTTTTGTAAAACAGGAAACGGTCCATGTTTTCTTCACTGCTGATATTCTGCAGGTCTGACACAGAACATTCCTGCAAAACACACACGATGACAAACTAATCGCCACCTTCACTTCAATTGTCAGTATGATAATGACATACTCACCTCAAGATTCAGGACCGCTTTCTCACCTTGCATAGAGCATGTTAGGTGTAGGTTGAGGTTTGTGATAGACAATATAACTGGTTGTCCTTTGGCAGATGGGAAGTTGTACCGACACATCTGAAACTCCACTAGAAATTCAGATACAGAAATGTCAGAAGTACAATACAAAAGCAATAGAATGCTTATAAAATACAAAATACAAAATAGCTTCCTTTACACATCAACTTGATCCTTAATGTTCATTTACATGTTCAGGAAAGTGCCATGATGGAGAAAAACAAATGTGTCGTTCAAATAGTTATCAACGGTATAATCTCTAAACTGTACATTGTACAAAGCAACCACTTGACCAGAGTGTCACTGTGCAATGTTGTGGTAATTCACCTTTTTGTTCAGCATTTCCTCCTTTGAGGGTTATAGCGTGGAGTTTCAATTCTTCAGAGTGGTGGATGATGTCCTTCTGCGCTATGTCGCACAGGGTGCAGTGGTTAACGCTGTTGGCACGGAGGAACATTCTTTCTTTTCCCTTTGATTCCAACATTTCTATTGTTGTTTCTATGGGAAATTATACATTGTAAGTTTGTAGCTCATTGAAATGTGTCTTGTGATATAGCACAAACCTTCTATTAGACTCTCCAGAACTGCATTACACAGTTGTTGGCCGCGCAATTCTTGCCTAAATTTGATCAGAGGTTTCTTCATTTTGTTTATGGCCACGACCAGGTTGGCCACATGTTGCATTGTTTTGCAATCACAAGTAATGACAAGCTGCATATCAAAGGGAACATTTTCATCCTGTGTTTTACAAAGTGAGGAAAGGGAACGTTAACAACCTTACTTTCACAATTTCACTGCCATATTTACAAAACACTAATCAAGCTTTAATCTATAATAAAACATACCTCTATGTCACTTGGTCGCTGTTCAACAGAACTTCTGTAAAATATCATTAACATTAATATTACAACAATATTTTATATATTTAGTTTTATTATTAACACACAATATTTACTTACACACATGCTAAAAAATCTAAAACGCAATTATTCATAAATACTATAAATACTCACATGTCCAAAGCTTGAGACAGGTCAAAGTCGGCCATCACGTATTCAGCACGTTACTTGCGTTGCTGGTGGGGCAGAAGTGTCTCTCAGACACTGTGCTCTTGATCATATTTGGGAGGGGACATCACAGTGACATCACTAAAAAAGTTCCATCTCCGTTCATGCACAGCAGGGGCATACAAAAAGGACGCTGAAAACCCCAAAAGGGAAGTTCCAAATCACCAAACCTAAACTTTCACTGTTGTGTTGTATGTCATGTGTATGATGTAGGATGTGGTGGAAATGTTCAGAGTATTCAGACTGAAAGCATTATCACCTGGTTTCCCTGGTTTGGTGAGTTATTGCATATCAAGTGGGTTCTATATTGCTCAATTACTACTTATTTTTCCTAGTAGTCACATGTTAAAAAATACATTTATTAATAGGGTTAGTAATTAATGAATACTGCAGTTCATTTGTATAAGTGTGTGTATTTGTATTCATACACTTTTTTCTTTTTTCAGTTTTTAGAAAAAACATATAAAACAGAACAGACACGAGACACAGAGAGAGCACATAACACACATTTCAGAAAGGGGGTTTGACATAGTCCTAATCATGTAGTCTGGCATAATGTCCCATTTGGTCCAAAGTCTACCTAATTGTCCCATTTTCAACTACATTTAGCTTCATTTAACCAGGAAAGTCCCATTAAGGTATAGAATATATTTTTTTGCAGGGGAGTCCTGGCCCCAGAGGGAAGGAGCCTATTGTACTGGTACATGTTTTTAGTGGTAGGGGAAACCGGATCACACAGAGGAAACCAACCCAGACATGGAAAGACCATGCAAACGCCGCACAGAGAGGCCCCATTCTAATCCCGGGACCATAATCAATTAATTTATTAAGACCATACGTCATTGTTTTCATTTTTATGAACTTCCATCAGAATTTCGGTTAAATGATTGTGTCCATGGCAGGAGTTTTGGCCCAAATACATAGTTCTGAAGTCAAGTTGAGTCTTCACTTCAGTCTTGATTTGGTACTCGTAGGAATTAGAATAGTACAATTTGACCACTGGACTTTTAAACACCACCCTGGTTTGGTTCTAGGTCCAGGGGCCCTCAGTAGAATCAACCCAGCTTAAGGTCACGCAGGTAGATGAACGAAAGACACACACAAAATGATTAATTAATTAATTTAAAGCTACCAAAACATTTAAATTTACCTCGTTAATACTATAATTAAAAAAGCACATACTCACACTCTCACACTGTTAAAACTTAATGCTTCTGTGCTTTGGCACAAAAATATTTATAGCATCTCCAGAGGACCAACAATCTTAGGCTACCTGGGCCCCCCCAAAAACCCAGCCATTACACTTGACAAATCGGGATGAAACTTGTGGGGGTACACGCTTACACGCTGTTTGGTTGAGTATCAATTGTCTCTAGATGAATCCCAGTTGGGCCACTTACCCACAGGCTAGGGTTAGGTAACCCCAAACAATAGATAAATCCACCCCTATGGCGCAAAACAGAGTTAGATGTGAAGGCAAGGAAGTGAAGAAGATGCTCTTAAGGAGCAATCCTATGGATAGAGGTTTTGAATCAATAATTAGACGCACGAAAATACATACCACGATCAGTGTGTTAAACACATTTCAATTGTCCAAATCCAAAGTGCGCAGCAGAGGTAGGGTAGCACTGGGATGGTGTCCATGGAGACACCAGAGATACAAGACAGTGCATTGTAAGCCCCAGTAACGGCGCATTGTCAAATAAGTTTGAATGCGTGACTTATCAAAGAGCAGTATAAAAGTTGGCACTGAAATGAAGAGGACAACGGCACGAGAGCTCAGCCACACGCCATTCACAACAATCTACAAGGCCAAGTTAGTTCCAATGCTGTGATTTTATGAATTAAATCACTCCTCCTAGAACTACTACTTCTCACGGCGAAGCACACGCTGGGTGCTTGGCCCCGGGCTTTAGGCCAATGAAGTGTGGCTAGATTACGGAAGTTCCCTTTCCCGCGACCAACTTCATCCATTTGTCATCTGCCAGTGAGGCTTGTACAGAAACATCCACATTACTCTCAATATTTTTTGGTCACACCAGCAAGGCTCTGATTTGAGCTGAAATAGAGAAATTATTTTTAAGACAAGGTGAACCCAAACACCCTTTTCATATCATAGTTATTGAGTTTTGAATAGGATATGAGTTTTTCCAGGATGTTTTTTAACTATTAACAAAATGTCATCAAATACTCTGGTCCTTCTAGCCTACACTTGACTGATATTATTTTAGATAATGAATTTCTTTAGTAGATTGTGTAGCAGTGCAAACAATATATTGAACTTCACATCTCATCTCATGCAGACAGTGTCACAGGAAGTGACACAGAAAGAGTCCTTTATACTTGCAAGGACATGTTCTCTATTGTGGTTACACAAAGGTTTTAGAATGAATTGCAGTCATGTCTTCATCACAACCTCCTAAAACTCATAGTGTAAAATTGAGCTGGAGGCAGGTGAGAAATCTAGGTGTTGTTTACATCAGATTTAACTGAGGAAAAAGAAACACAAGCCTAGAAGTTCTATTTACCAGGGCCGTGCAGAGAGCAGTAGATGGGCAGGGACTTTTAAATAGGGCACACATGAAAAACTGTTGGGCATTAAAAGAAATTAAAAATGGAAGCAAAGATTTTGTTAGATAGTTGTGTGTGGAAACGTATATGGACATTTTCATCAAAACTGAGGTCTTACTTAAAGGATAATTTCCTATCATCACAGCTCCCTCATCAAGAAGACCCAGCAGAGGATGTACTTCCTGCGGCAGCTGAGGAAAGCCAAGCTGCCAGTGCAGATGATGGTGCAGTTCTACACGGCCATCATTGAGTCCATCCTCACCTCCTCCATCACCGTGTGGTACACTGGAGCCACAGCCAGGGACACACAGAGACTACAGCGCATTGTGCGTTCTGCTGAAGGTGATCGGCTGCAGACTTCCATCTCTGCAGGACCTGCACATCTCCAGGGCTCTGGGACGAGCAGATCGGATCACCGCTGACCCTTCTCACCCTGGACACCCTGGTCCTCTGCCGTTGGACTCATGAACACTTCTTAAACACCTGCCACTTTAACTAATTAACCAATCACTCACTGGCTGTAGACTTTCTGCATCACAACTGTAAACTTTACTGTCAAAACGGTGTACATAGTCAGCCTATTTTGATCCTATCGTAGATTTAAATGGTTTCTTTTAATTTCATATATGAAGGAGCAGTTCAAGATACACATTGTTTAGGTATTTCATATTGTCGACATAAAGCTTTTTCACTTGAAGATTTACTCACACTGAGAAGAGAAACAACACTTTCACTCAAGAGACTGATACTTCAAAGAAAATATTACTCAGGTACGAGTAAAAGTAGGAGTACTCAAGGAATCTAGTAAATGAAACGGCCAAATACATCCATAGAATATACTTTGAGCTACACACAGATTTCTTACAACCTCTGCACAAATGAACCTCTCCTAGTGACAAAAAGATGTGCTTTAAATGCGCGTTTATTCATTGCACAAACTGCCAATGTGTCTCTCACCTCAGCGATATCTGACACAGATCAATAATGAGTCTCACTTCACTTCATGAGCAGTGGAATGAGGACAGGGGCTTCATAAAGGACCAAAATGTGGCGCACTTGAGAGACGTGGCTGCTATTCAGACTTAGGTCTGCCACTTCAGCGTAGACGTGTCTTTTTGAAACCGCTAGATGGCGCTATTACAACGCACCCAGAAGCACCAAAACAGTATGAGCCGATGTGCACGACACTTTGTTAGGATATGTTCAGAGAATAAAATGTGGATTTATTTTATTTTCATAGATACATACATAATATTGAAATGATTCCCTGAAGAGTTCTGATTTATATGGTTTTATAAAAAGTTCAATCAGGCTATAGTGTCATAATGGTCCTGTTAATATCAATATCTATCATATCATAGCTATCATATCAATCAATCATATATATATATGGATAGATACAGATATTTTTTTTTTACACAAAAAAGTGTGTATCTTTTATTTTCCACACCTTAAATCTCTGGTAAAGTGCCGTTTGGTATACAAATTTGACCATAAGCCCAACCAGTGTATGTTTTGATTAGCTCCTGTCAGAACATATTTTACTCAGGGATTCTCAATTTCCCCCACAGAACCCAACCTTTCATTATCCACTAGGACCTGGTGTTTCACATCTCATTAGAGCGGAGGCAGGAGAGACTCAAGTCATCATTATATTATACATTTTGAATTTATTACGAGGTTTCTTGGCTTGCCGTTAGAAATCTTGATTTAATTTTGCTGTCCAAATTGTTGATAGTCAGTCTTAAATAAAGAAACCTGGCAAAGAAACCTGGGCATAACATTCATTTCTCTAGTTTCAATCATTTGATTTAGACTTAATTTTGGGATTAGGTTCCACCTTCACACTTAAATGGATAGGAATTTCTTAAGGTCAAGAACGGTCACCAGTAGGAGAGAATTTAATGTTTTTCTATTCTCACTTTGTATCCAGACATTGGACCAAGCGTGAGAGGACAGTGGCGTTATGAATCCTCTTGACCTCTCGATGTTAAGGCTATGATTCAACAGGATTCAATGTAAAATACTTTTGGTGAGCAGGGCTGGGGTTTATGAGTTTGGTGTATTAAATAAACAAGGTGCTCTTTAGAAAATATACAAATAATAATATATGACACTATGTAGGCACTTGCAGTAACAGCAAAACTGATTTATTTCTCTAAGAAATGCAGTTAGTGTTGTCAATGCACCCAAAATTGGCAACTTTGCTTCAAACAAATAAAGTTTGAACCTCTTAACAAGTGTCACTTAAACATGAGGAATCTATCACACAATATAAAATTCAGATTCATAAAAGTACAACATAAAATAAAACATTAAACTAGAAATAGTCACGTCTCCTCCGTCTCTCATTATGACAATGCATCTTTTTACATTCAGTCTTTGTGAAAACCAGCAAACAGCATCATTTTAAGTAAATTAAACAAATAACTAATCAGTGAAATAAAAAGGATTGCTTCAATAAGATATTAAATAAATCCAAACAAAAAAGGCAGAACAGTAACACCTAAACAAGTGTTCTGCCGCCCCCCACCAAAAGGCTCGATACCCAGCGACTACAAAGTTATTCTTTAAAAAAAACCCAACAAAAAACATAAATGATAATGCTCTGTAATGACAATGTGACGAAAAAGAAACACAGGTTTCAGTTCCCATTACAGAAAAACAAATCAAAAGCTAATGAGAACATGCACGATGGGGATATTGACTATTTCAATCTTTCATGAACACTTACAGGACATCACTGAAATGTCTTCAGAAAACAAACTTTAGATGATCAGGCTTGTTCGCATATTTTTGTTTTAAACCAAAATCATAAACATTAGGATTTTTTTCCCCCTTGAGAAATTTAGAGTTAACAATGGCTCCAGCTAATTACTCTTTTTGGTTATGTTAACTTTAACTTTGAGTTAAAAGGGAAAAAAATGTATATAGTCACCAACAGTGAATGTATTATGTAAGGAAATGTAACAATGACCTCAAATATCCAGGCATGTTCACTAATAAAATATATATAGTTTTAGTGCACAGCACAGCTTAAATCAAGCTTTATAAGATATAAAATATGGACGTACCAGCTTACACAATGACAAAGTGTACAAACATCATGTGCAAATCTGCTTTCATGTAACTTTTTGTTTAGGGTGAAAAAAAAAAAAGGACAGTCAAAACAGACAACTTTGGCAATGAGGAATGTTAAAGAAAAGTTCAGTACAGACAGGACTGTTAGAAAGGCACAATCAACTTAAAAACACTTGTATTAATACTCAATTATACACATATTTCCCAAGTGAATTAAACAACTTAAAACATCATGGAACAACAATGAAAACGACAGTAAATGCAGTGGAACTCAATTTAAAATGTTCACTCCAGTCTTGTCCAAAATACTATGTTCCAGCCATACAGCAAGAGATTTGAACAACAGCTGGTGGTTTTTATCTACCCAACAGCCTCCTCTTCAGTGGAGCTCTCCTGGGCTCTACTGCTGCCTGTGGGACCCAAACAACCAGTGAGTGGACAGTGGAGGACTCCTCAAGAGATGATGTAAATACAACCAGACATTTACAGAGGAGATGAAAGTTGACACGTCAGAAATGTTAATATTAATAAAAATAACAATATTAATAATGGTATTAGGAATATTAATATTGCTATTAATACTACTACTAATAATAATAAATACACCAAATATAAATTTAGATTGCACATCTTATTTATCTTTTGTGCCATCTTATCAGTAGCTCTTTGGTTTGTAGTAAGATGGTGTAACATATCTTGTGTCAATCCATTGTGTTAACCCAGGGTGTCCAGGGTGTCCAGGCTGTCCAGGCTGTACCCCGCCTAAGGCCCAAAGTCAGTGGGACAGGCACCCACGACCATTATAAATGTATGAAAATGGAATCTGTGAGCCCTGCTAAATTTAAATGGCCCAAAGAGCATTCAAGTCTACCCAGTGATGATTTCCAAATGCCTTAAGTGCATCTTCCTTGCTTTTGATGATGAGGCAAAAGGAAGAAAGGTGTTAAAAACAATAATTGGAAGGCATGTTTCATCACCTGAGAATCCTAAGCAGCAACTTCTGCTGCATGTATACGGAGAAACTACCACCAAAGGAAGAAGACTACAGTAGACATGAAGAAACACAGTTGGATACATCAGAAAAAGAACAACTGAATAGAGACTGGGGAGGTTTCACAGAAGATGCAATATGGGGACAGTGGGAAAAAACAACAACATAATTCTAATTTATAAATTAAGCTTACACAGTTCCACACTTTATGTTTTACATTGTGGTCAGACTCACAAATAGATGCACTGACAATGAAATAGAGTCTGGTTCTAAGGCTGTGTATTATAAACATGATCCAACTTGAGTACCGTATGTTTATTTGTATGGATACATCTGTGTCAGTCATGCCAATGGTAAGCATCAGTATCATGCAAAAATTCTATCAGTACTTACTATTGACTATCAGTAGTCAATAGTATCAAAGAATGAAAAGTTTACAGAAAACTCTAGACAGGCCAGAAAGGAAGAGATAAGGAGGCATGTGTGGAAGGAAGAAAAGAGAAAAGAAGATATTTTTAGTTGAACTGAAGGACAGTGCATTGTAAAATTAGTACAAATATGTAAGAAACTTTTAAAAGAGTCATAAACAAGTATGCCAAAGGACACATACAGAGTTAACAGACCCAGGGGGTCAGACGACATTTGGAGCAAAGCTACCTTGTGTTGCGTTTCTGTCATTGAGCAGCTTGGTCTGACTGTTGGGCAGGATCTTAATCTCTGGAGGATCTGGACTCTGACCAACACGGGAAGCCATGAGCGCATTCAGATACTGCAGACGAGTAACCTAAAATATAATTGACCATAAACCAGAATATAAGTGAAACATGACATGTAGGAACCATTTATTTGGAAGAAAAAGTTTGCAGAAATATACCCTTATGAGTTGTAGGTCTGTGAGTGCTCGAACAGTGTAGTCTGGACAATAGCTAGAAGGACTCGTGGCTTCCCCAGGATCAAACGGGTCCCTGGGAGATTGACGCTGTGTTGATACTGGAGATTGGTGCACTGTTGAGAACAAAAAAGAAGTTCAACAACGTTTCAGGTTGGACGTGTTGATTTTTTTCACTGCATTTCTCCCTCTTACCAGAAGATGGCAATGTGAGAGCAGACACACCATAGTAAGTAAATGCACCATTTTCAAACTTCAACCCTTCTTTGCCAATCTCTACTTCCACTCGGCCCTTGAAAATAATAAAAGGAAGAATCATAGATACATGCCCATTCCTAAAATGCCAGGCAGCCGCAAGCTTGGGGCACACACTCACCTGTAGTAGCAGAATGAAGTAATCCACAGGATGGTTTTTCTTGTGTAGAGATAGTGGCTTGGGCTGAGTCGATTACTGGGGTCAAAATGCACTTCTTGGTTGACACTAGGATGACGGAGGAGGTGAAACAGAACCTTCTCTGAGACACGTACTGGGCTGAAGTGCTCTACTTCTGCAGTCATCATAAATCAAAGGAGACAAAACGCTCAAAACTGTGTTGCTTGTTAATATAAACGTTTCTTCTTACAAGACAGATGCAAAAAAACTCTTATAGCCAAGTCTTCTGCCTTCTTCAGAGGTGTCATTATTATTATTATTATTATTATTATTATTATTATTATTATTATTATTATTATTATTATTATTATTATTATTATTAATTATTTATTATTACTTGTTTATTTGCTGGGGACAGTGCATGTTAATGCACATATGTGATACACATGCTAACAGGATTGTAGCCATGGGCTAATTTCCATCCGTTGTCCCACATTGACTCTCACAAACACTGCCTCATACACCTGCGTACTTGGACATTGGAGGCAAAGTAGATGAAGTGTTTTGCACAAGGACACAACACCAGAGTGCACTGAGATAAGTTGACAGACATACCTCTGGATAGGAAGCGGTGAGTAGCCAGCAGCAGCTGTGGAGAAGTGCGGATCTTGGGTTCTCCTTCGGTGGGTTTAAAGAGAGAGAAGTCCTCATGGGCGCTCCGAGGCTCTAGTGGAATCTCCAGCGGGGCAAGTGGACGCTTAACCTTTCTGTCCACTGCAGATGAAAGAAGATCATAGCTAAAGCAAAGCTTATTACAAGTTGTGTTTTGTTCTAGTTTTTAAAAAGTATAAACATACAATAACCATCCGACTCATCTAAGATCTCAGATTTAATAATCTCTTCAATGACGTCCTCTAAAGTGACCAAGCCCAGCACTTCATAGAAAGGATCACCCTCCCCTTCATTATTGACCTTCTGGACAATGGCCATGTGCGAGTTGCCTAAAATTAAAGCACATTAAAAACAATAAAACCTCTCTAATCTAAAATATTTCAAGGATTTTATTGACATGAAACATGCATGAACATGTCGTCATACCTTTCTTAAACTCCTCCAACATGGCATCTAATTTAGTGTCATTGAAGACAAAGTGCAGTGGATGATTGTAGAACTTGGTAATAGTCGTCATGGGTGTGCAATCATCTGGGTCCACCAGATTCAAGTCTTTCACATAAAGTATTTCCACAATGTTGGACCTAAAATACAAAACAAATGCTGAATGGTTATAATAACAATATCTTAAATGTATCTGTCTTATTGCATATACCCAAAGTGGTCCAAACTTTTACTATAGAATAACACACTGAGTTGGTGTAATGCCTCATTTGTCCAGCAGTGGTCAATGATAGAAAACGTTTCAAAAGTATTCATCTGGACAGAGTTTTTAAAATCAAGGCACCTGGAAGTTAGTCAGTACTTCTCAATTTCAAACAGTATCCAGAAGACTACTTTTGAAATATTATAAAAAAATACACATAAATACAAACAAGGACAAGTAAGGACTGTAGTATGCATGTTATACAAGTACCTCTCCTCATCATATATGGGCACACGTGTGTAACCACACTGCATTATCTCGGACATGGTGGAAAAGTCCAGCACAGCGGAACTGGGAAGCATAAAGCAGTCTTTCAGAGGGGTCAGGATGTCCTCCACTGTTTTGGTGCGCAGCGTCCCACGACTAAACTCCTCTTTCCTCTTTCACAAACTCGCTGCAGAGACAAATCTTTTTAGTTGTGGAGATTAGTGTTTTATTAAATGGAAAGGCTTACCTATAAGGGTCATTGACGTTTGTCCGCACCATCTCCATGACCTTCTCCCTAATCCCGCAGGTGCTGATGTCTCTCCTCAGAGCCAGGTCCAAGATGAACCCCAGTGGACAAGATAGGGGACAGGTAAGCACCATTGACACCTGGGCCAGCCAGGTGAGGGCAGGTACCAATTGGAATCCATAACCAGAGCACACAATGTGAGGCACCAATTCAACAATGAAAAAGATGAGGAAACCACTGGTGAAAACAGCTGAGACAGTCGAGCCCAGAGCTCGGTAAAGGAGCACAGCCAGCACTGAACCGCCAAGAGCACACAGAAACAGCAGGGAGCATGCCTGACACAGAAAGACACTTTTAACTTCTTGTTGTTGTTTAGTTGATCATCTTTTTTCCGTTCTTCAAACTTACCATAAAGTTGCCCCTTCTCCTGATGGGCTCCAGACGCTTGGCGGTCCGTTTCTCTTCCTCGGACCCACAGCTGTGCAGAACATAGAGTTCAACGGGATCTATCCATAGCAGACTGTAGTGCAGAGTCCTGAGCACCGCGCAGAGGAGGAGCATCAGCACCACCAACACCGCCAGAGCCCAGGGAGGGATGTAATCCGGGGGTAGAGAGATATCGGTTCTTACCCGCAGCCTGTCCGGCCCGGCAGAAGCCCAAATCCCGGCCCTCAGGACACAGAGGCGGTGATAAGTGCCACTGGTCAAGGCTGAATCGCTCCTCTTTTCTACTTGCACCGTTATAACGCCACTGTGCTCCTCGTCCGGGTCAAACACTTCACTCACCACCCGGAAAGGGGACTCATCTCTGTTTGATTGCTTCTCACACGGGTCAGGCGCATCTTCCAAGGCCAATGCAGCGCCCCCAGCCGCCCCTGCGAATGACACCCACGGCCAGCTTCCATTCAGGTTGGTCCCAAACAGACGCAACTTGAAGGAAGATCCATGAGGCGCTGAAATGATCCGCTCTTTCATGCACACTAACACTTCGGGGTCTTCCAGTCGCAGCCCCACCACCAGCGGGGCTTCCAGGTCGCAGGAACTCAACCTGATCCCGTAAAACAAACACTATCATCAACAGGAACCGTAGACCTGCCAAGCTGGCCACCATATTGGAATTGGTCAGCTTGGCTCTGCGTGCATCATGTGACTGTATCCCGCAGCGGCCCCGCCTCCCGGGGGCTGAACTCTGCCAGCGCGGAAGGAAACTGCAGAGCGCATCCGCCATGTTGGATCTGGTCAATCCACATTTTGCCTCGTTCACTCTTACATTTTGGGTCTTCACTTTTTCGTCCCACCTCTTTACAATTTCGTCAAGAGAGTTTGTTTGCTTATAGCCAATGGAATCCGCACTATAGTAAGACGATCTCACGCCCCACCTTTGATTACAAAATAAGCTTTAATCACTTTTTTTTTGTTCATTAAATACTGCAAACTGCAAATGGGATATATATATATATATATATATATATATATATATATATATATATATATATATATATATATATATATATATATATATATATATATATATAGTTTTTTTGGTTTTAGTTAGATATCTAACTAAAACCCAACATGCTTGGTATAATGCAGCACATTGTCTAATACAGCACATTCATTGATTAAAATCAGAATCCTTATTTTTGAAATGGTCTATAATTTGTTACTTAGTTTTATCAGGTGATGATTTAGGTCGATTCACTATTCCTACCAAAAATTAAAACATGTGTTTACTGCCCCTGCAAAGAGAAAAAAATCCCTAAAGGCAATTGAATACACAAATGATAAAAGAAACCATAGTATGCGCTCTTGCATACTGTCCTTGACTTTTCTCTGAACCTCCCCCTACAAAAAAAAATCAAGCATCTCTGTAAAAGATACACAGTGGAAAACTAAGGAGCATGGGAACAGTGCCGCAGAAAATATTTAACCTTCAATCAGGTCTAATCATCACACTGTGGAGAGCTAAAAACAACATGACATGAGTTGCTGATAAGCTCTGCTCCCCCACTTCAGTCCCATAATACAAAAAGGTCTACACAATAAAAACAGCTTAGCACATAACACCAGGAGTAAAACCCAGAGGAATTTCAATATTTGAGGGCGGCAGAGGACGAGCCATGATAAGGGCCATGTAGACAAAGAAAGCAATGAGCCATCTGTAGGAAGTGTAGGAGGGCAGTGTAAAAGGGGGTACAGGATGGATAAGGAAAACATGAAGACAGTGGCCACAACTCTATGTGAAGCACATACAGTACAGAAGTATATTACCCATGGTTATCACGACAAAGGTTCAAGGACCACATAGTCAGAGATCCACTCTGTGCAAGTTAATTTATTGCTATGAAATGCCTTTGTAACATAACACCACCTTCGGGTCTGTCATTATATCTGCCATCAGCAGAACTTTGTTGAGCAACTCAAAGGCCCTTCATTTTGAACATAATATTCATATGAACATACAACACACACAATGACTGTGTCATACATGGAAGCCCATTTCAAAGAACCACACCTTCAGGTGCAAGCCAAGAACAAACAAAAACAAAATGAAAAAAATGTGATAAATACATAAATACAATGTTAATATCAAGAACAACTTTTCTTGAACAATGATTTACACAGTGGTATTCTCACAGCCAACCAGTGGCTTTCAATGGAAACCAGATTGCTACATGAGACCTAATGACCCGCAGGCAGGTCAAATATTCTTTTCGAGGGTAAGGCTAACTAAGCATTTGCACCTACATGGCTTCAGAACAGAAGACCTTTGAACAAAGTGCTCATCTTCATTGGTTTGAATACTCTTTTAGATCAAAAATAATAGTTTTGTTTTTATGACTTAAATACTCCCATCGCAGTTTTTTATACCATACCAATGGTATAAAAGCATGTTGTGCTTGAACTAAAGGAGGCATTGGTGCCTTATCAAGGTGACAAATGACCTCTGTTAGAACACTGACGCTGGCAGCCTGTCTTAATTCTGTTAGACCTGAATGCTGATTTTGACACTGTCAATCATGGGATCCTGTTACAGAGGCTAGATGTCTATGTGGGCTCCCTGGTATTACCATAGATTGGTTCAAGTCTTATTTAGAAGACAGTTTGTTGAAATTGGTAATTGTGTCTCAGACCACATGGCCTTGACCTCTCTGGTGCTCCAGGAGTCATACCTGAGACCTCTTTTGTTCAACCTCTACATGCTACTGTTAGGACACATTATTCTAGCGTATTAACTGTCCTATCACAATTATGCAGACGACACTCAGATCGAGGATTTACTGACGGCAGGTGAATATGGACCAGTGGATTCACTCAGTCACTATAGACAACTGATCAGTGTGTGGATGCAAAACAACTTTTGCCAACTAAACTCAGACAAGACTGCAGTCATCATCAAAGTTATAATTCAAGTTATAAATCTATACGTGTAAAAACCATCCATCCATCCATGCATTTGCCAACTACTGCTCACTGGCCTCTCCAAACAAGCTCTTACAACTGCTGGTCGCGTCCTGACAAGAACCAGGAAGTAGCACATTACCGTAGTCCTGTGCTAAGGTCTCTGCACTGGCTTCCTGTGACTTTAAAGCAGCTCTGCTTGTGTCTCTCCATGGCCTAGCACTCTGAGGACCTCAGGGACCGGCCTCCTGCTGGTGCCAGAGTCAGGACTAAACATGGGGAATCAGCTTTCAGTTTTACACGGCTAAAATCTGGAACAGTCTTCCTAATGGGTCTCTGCTTTGACAATGTTCAAACCTACGCTCAAAACAGTTGTTAAGGGCATATAACTGAAATTATTTTTTATCTGCATTCTTCTCATTTAAAGTTAATTTAAATATGATTATCTATGTTTTTATTTGTTTGTATTGTGATTTTAATGCATCTTTTTTGTCCTGTAAAGCACTGTGAATTACTTTCAGCAACGGATTGTGCTCTACAAATAAACTTGCCTTGGTGTCCAGCTTTGGTCTGCACTTCATAACAATTTTATTAAGACATATTTTGCTCTGGCTCAAACTATGGACTATTGCCATCAGAATAAATTCTACAGTGTTTTCCAATTACCAACAAATAAAAGGAAACATGGGTGAATCACAGCAAAAAAATTAGCAAAAACTTAAACTTTATACTAGACAGTTAAGAGCAGCGACAATCCCGTTTTTTAATCTTATTGGCTAAACTAAACTGTAAACGCCCCACCTCTGAGATGACACTGTACCAGAAATACCTAGAAGGAATGAGGCATGGACGCACACACTTTCATGCTAATACGTGTATGTGAAGTTGTCGTATTTGGAGGAGACACATGAACTCTGGAATATTGGCTTTCCTTTTGTGCTGCGAATATCATAATGTCCATCTGATGTTAAAGAGCTAATCCTTAACCAAGCTACAGGCTTGAGGCTTAATAAATAATCTCTGTTAAGCTATTCCTGTTCTGTGTCTTAACTAAATGTTCAAGTGTGGCCATGTTTCTGTAGATTTTGAGGTTAAAAACAGACAAACATTCAAATAGATACCGGTACTCTTTTTGTCTATCCAAAATCCAAAGAAATTGAAAAGGCAAAAGATAAAAAGGGCCAGAAATTTTGCTATAAATCATTCACTCACCATTTGGATTCACAGTGATAAAGTTCCAATTAAAGCTAACATTTCTTAACAGTGTGAAAAGCTCACTCGTTCACAGTGAGAAAATAATCATTTTGCGCAAACTTAATGGAAGCATTTAACCTTTTAAATTAAAGCATCAATATGTAAAAAGTAAAATAAACAATAAATAATTCAAATAAATAAACAATAGAAATGAAATATTTTAAACACAAAACCTTAAAAATAAAAATTTAAACCAAAACCTTAAATAAAGCACACGTACCAGCTTTGATACAGTAATTTGTTCCCATTCACCAGAGGAAAGGTCATTACGTGTGGCTATATAACAGGGCTATTCAACATAAAGCCCGGGGGACAAATCAGGCCCGCCAAACAATATAATCTGGCCTACAACTAAATTCAAAATATGAAAAACAAGAATAATGATAATAATCTTGTTTACTGGTTTCATTCTGGGTTAACACTAGTTTAGACCTGGTTTGGTCTTGTTTTGTCCTTGTTAAATTCTGCTTTAGACCAGTTTTGATTCTGGGTCAGTCCTGGTTCAGACCTGGTTGATCCTAGTCTAGTCCTGGTTTAATTCTGGTTCAGTCCTGGATGGGCTAAATAATTTTGTTCACACAAGAAAAATTATCTATCAGAAGTTGAATTAACAAAATGTATTAACTAAATTTATTGAAACAGTTTTGGGGATGTTTTGTGCGACCCAAAATGTTGTTACAGTGTCATGTTGTGCACCTCCGGCCCAGAAGGCTTGGCCCTTCGAAAAATCTGACCCTCGTGAAAATGAAGTTGAATAGCCCTGCTATATATTTCGTTGTGGCCTGTCACAATACTTACTACATGGACTTGTTCAATAAAAGATTATTCGTTGTTGATCAATATTTATCGTGTATACATTTTTCTTAATACTGTAGAACATTTAAGTAGTTGGGGGTTAGTCTAAAAAGGAAGGAAAAGGAGGAATAAAGTCTAAAGAATGGCAGTAATGTAACATTATGGATACCAACCGCCATAAAACACCACCAAAGAAGAAGATAAACGTCTATGGCTCAATGTAGAAAAGAACTAATTACCCGTTTCCTCCTGCAGTTTCTTTTTCTCTCTCGATCTTGTACATTTAGAGAGGAATTTACTATGATTATCCTGTTATCCTGTTTAATCAATGGCATAAAGTAGTCTTTTATCATGTAATTTTCAGAAGCAAATGTTATTGTGACAGGCCTAGTTGTGCATCCACACAGTGAGCACACAACACCTTCTAAAGTATCCATAAAACGTTGCAGTGAATGGTGAATATGAACAGCAGGAAAATACATAAACTACAAAATAAGAAAATAAAAACAACTGCTGAGAACACAGCCCCTTTCATTACAGTGGTTCAGTCAGTTTGCTGGTTATCGAAAAGATTCAAGACCTTCAAATTTCCCTTATTTTACCTCACAAGCCTAAAATGACCAAGGGGGAAAAAAACAAAACCAAAAACAACAACAACAACAACAACAGACCATCTTGGTCCCAAACAGTCAATGGCAAAGGCCAGACAGATTTAGTGCAAGTCTGAACATACTTAAATTGTATGTGCCGACTTAAAGCTTCAGTTCAATTAAATCACAATAGTTGTTTTGACCTCAAGCTTTAAATAGTGAAATACACTTCCAAATTAAAAGTTTAAAAAAATAAAATAAAAAAATTAACACATAAATATAACAACAAATTATATAGAGACATATGCTCAATTGGTTTCTTTGGTAAAAAAAAACTAACAAAACACAAATGATAAAATCTTCATTAAAATATATAAAAGGTCCAATAAAGTCTTAAATAAAATATGTAAATGACGGGGCTTTAAGTAAGCAAATTTTATGTGGTGACTATAAATGCTGTCAATGCTTCTATACTCTATTTTTATTATTATCATTATTATCATTATTATCATTATTATTATAATAAGAGGGTCTCATGCAGGAAAGATTAAGGTGAATCTTGGTCTATTCATAAGCCAGCAATTCAAAAAGCAGGACGTGGAATGTGCACAGGTAGTTGATGAGGCTCTCCATAAAGCCTGGTCTAGATGGTGCTCTCCGTGTGTGCATGGCTGATGGTGTGGCTGGGCCTGTGTGGCCCCACACAGTTCTGCTGCTCACTCAACAGACTGGTGGTCTCCTCTGGTCCATTTCCAGAGGACAGAGCAGCCGGAGTTGGCTGGGGCATAGAGGAATGTGGCGATGTCACAGCCACGTGTGGGTTAGGGGAACATGTTTGGGAAAGGGGAGCGTGGTTACTGGCAGGGGGCACAGGCTGCGGCAGACACTGGCTCGGCCTGCGGTTACAGCCTGTAGTGTTTGGGATCATGCGGCCCCCCGTGGACGTGGGCTGTGTATTAGAAGGAGGTCTCCTCACAGGAGGTGTGGCCAGGGGTAGTGGAGAGCGGCTCCCAGAAGGCGTCACAGGGGGCATGGAGGCAGTGATGTCCAGGAGAGTTTGGCTGCCATCAGGAGAGTGAGGTGTGCTGTCCAGTCTAGATGCCAAGAGGCCATTCTGATACTGAGCACGAGTGATCTGATGTGGACAAAAAAACAGAAACGAAAGAATGGTTCTAGTTATTGCGGCTGAAGCCGTTGAAAACATTAGAATGTATTATTTTAGGGGATCTTTTTACACTTGTGTCATAACAGTGTGTACAATCATGCTTAAACCATTGAATCCGGGATTCAAAGGGATTGTTACCTTGACGTATTGCAGATCGGTGAGAGCCCGAACAGAGAAGTCTGGGATGTACTGAAAGGGTGTGCCCGGGAGCTGGCTGTTGCTGCCGCTCACAGAACCGCCGTCAGGAGCACGCTCAGTGCAACTCAGAGAAGCCGAGCGGTTCAGGTTGCCTCCATGAGATGGGGAGCGGAACTCTAAGATGTAGAGATAACGGTATAAATAAGGTACAACTAATAAAACAAAAACACACCCACAACACATACGCAGAGACGATAGAAAATCACAAAAGATAGAGATACTAGGTGGCAAAAGCAAAATTATGGCGGATGCACTGATTACACAACACAGTTACACAGCAGTTACAAAGCAGATCATGTACTATGGTTGACAATCGTGGTAAATTAATGTGTCAAACAATGAGAACAATGAGAAAAAGACATGCATTCACTGGGCAAAAAATGGAAAGTAAGCTGTGAAACAGAACAATTTTACTAACTCTAATGAAATCAAGGAGTGTGTCCAGGGAGCAGAAACTGAACCTTTTCTGCCTTTTATTGTGTTACAATAAATGCGCTGAAACGATCATAGAACTGAAGTTCAATGTCATTTTAAGGGCATTTAGTAGCAAAAGAACTATAAACAAAGTTCTACTGTCAAAGTTCAGATGGAGCTAAGGACAATCTGACCATGGATCAGTGGTTAAAGGTGATAAGGTTAGAGGGCACAGATGACACTGCTCCATTACCCGTCCAGCAAGTTTTCCTAATAATAAGAACAAACTGAGACTTGTGAATTAAGTGCCACACTATTTGTCCCCGTCTCAACTATGCAACTACGCCACCTGCAGACTGCACTTTGAATAACTTTCTAAAGCACTTTTTAATTTAATGTATTTTTGTGACTTGATGGTCGTTACTTGCTGGAGAAGGGCTCTGAAGGCAATGAAGGAGAAAATGGTGAGAATAATTAAAAAATCGGAGCCCTTTCCCTTCGTGTTAGGGCCCATGCGGCTGTTTACCTGGGAAACGAGAAAATACAGAAAACCTCTTAAGAGAGAGGCGTCGTGGAGGGGGGGATGCCACTGATGGTGAAGGAGGAGGGGTAACAGCTGAGAAAGAGGGTGAGGGGGGGAGCAGAGAGAGACAACTGTTTATTTAAGATTTATTTCTTCTCGACTATGGGAATTATACACTGGTGTTTGTTCATTGCATGTCTATCGTTTCTAGTCACCAGATGACTATTAAATAGAGCCATTTGTGAAACTGACAATGGAAAAACACTTTTCCAGTAAGTGCTGTAATGCTCAAACGATAAGGGAAAAGATTTTCAAGATGGTACCATCTGCTATCATAACAATTTAGAATAACTGAACGTATTTAAAGTAAGAAAGTGCTGTTTTGGTTGTACAGTCACTAGGTTTGAAGAATGTACATTTAAAATAACAGTTACAATAAACAATGTTAGCACATTTGGCACATGCACACAATAAGCAGCAAAATGTGTTCACACAATATAGAGAAAACTCAAACTGAATAACAACAAAACACAATAGTAATACATAAGAGGTTGTGCTTGCACTCTGCATATCATTTTCATAATCTTTTTACTCCAAAAATCTGATGATAATCAAACAGAAATATAATCTGATTTCTTTCTGATCATAATCCCGTTGACTACTCACAACATTTCATCATTCAAATTTTAAAAGGTCCAGAAATCAGATGATAATCAGACTTTGGTATACTGTATATGAGAACATTTACACAATGTCCCACAGGCTTCTACAAAGACCATGGATGCACTGGAAATCCTTACTTGAGGAAGTAATTCAAAAACATTTGATTTATTTTTGAGTAAAAGTGTCAATTATTGCCTCTGCAGATGAAAAAAAGAACCATTTGAGGTCTTAATATTGTCACTGTGTTTATGAAAATACCAAAAAATACAACAGCGAAACGATTGAATAACTTAATCTCATATAATTTGAGATTAAACGCATTTCCTATATTCAAATCAAAAATATAAGCATAATTGCCGGAAATAAAAATTATAGTCTCCCGGAATATATGGAAAACACTGTCTTCTCATCTATTAATGTGAAACATTGGGACACATGTAAAATGTGAGTATTTATGATGCTGAACCACTAGGAGTCAGTAGTCTTTTATGTGCTGCTATTCTGGGCACTAGCCAGAAGGAATTAAAAGGTCATGTGTCCCTGATGAGACCAAAAACTAGTAGTGTAACATCAGAACAACACATTCCAAATATTTTAAAATAATTAGTCAAGGTTACTACATTTTAATGCAATTTATATTCAGTCCTTGTAAAGTTCTATAATGTATAATAATGCAGTTGAGGTCCAAATAATTAGAACAGAACTAATTCTAAAACATCATCATCACATCATTTGCAAACTAGATATTGAATCTATCTAAAAAGAACAAGAGTGCATGGATTTGTAGTTATTATTGAACATATGTGGACTAAAGCAAACTAACTACATGTTTCAGATGTTCTGTGGCCTTCATCATATTGGTTACATTTGCATTCTATCTTAAATAAGTTATGTGTAAGAGCGGTCTCACCTATGGCTGATGAGCTCAGAGCCATTACCCCATAGTAAGAGAAAGGCCCAGTTTCAAACTTCATGTTCTCATTTCCAGCTTCTACTTCAGCACGGCCCTGAAATATAAAAGGGAACACACACACTTTGACACACATTGCATATTTTTCTTGCTTTTGTAAAATCCACGAGTCGACTCCTATGGCAAGTAACAGAAACATCCTATAAATATTACATTGTGCCAGTGTCCCTTTACTGCCACCACACACTGATCTTATTCTCACATACCACTTCAGTCAAGCACAAACAGCAGGTCATGAAAGTCCTAGCCAAGTGTCCCATGAAACAAACTCACACAGACATATATGTTTTAGTGCAACAGGAGCAGCACTGCTCAAGTTGCAAACTGAGTGACGGCAGTCACTAAATCGACACTGCAGGTGTGAACAAGACAAACACACACTTTTAGATAAGATTAAAAAGATCACTTTAAGATCAGGATACATTTTATTTAGATGAATGTCCATTTGATGGAATGCTTGTTTAATTTACAATCTTTAGGTCAGGCTGTGGATAGTTGACTCTAAACAGATCTTATGATCTCATCTGCTTTACTTCTTTCCAACCTCCTTAACCCTTAAATCCCACTCGCCCATTTGCTTATATAAGAGGATCTATTAGGGAAAGGTCATGCAGACATGCAGAGAGGACACCCCCCCATACATCCAGGGAATTATTGTCTGTATGCCCTGCTTTCTATTATTTTAACACGCGTTTTAGATTTTTTGTCATAATTTCATTGGTATAGAATTTTATTTCTTGGAAATAAACAGCCAAGTGTATATCACTTTAATATCAACTCAGTTCTGATTTTTAATAAAATAATGACAGTGATAACTGAGGAGAGCAGTTAATTACCATATAACTAAAAAGGTCAACAGATTAACTTGTGCTAATAGTCTATGCAGACCGATGCAGTGACCCGAGGTAAACCCGTATTTGTAACCAGATTGCCCCATCTGCAATCCCTCTCTTTTTCTATCAATAGTACAGATTTATATTTACTTTAACCTACGATTTGATTCTTCAATAAAAACCCAATTTAAATGACTAGCAGACTAGCATAGTCTTTTTTTTTTTCTTTTTCTTGTCCCGTAGGCTATGTTGTTGATGTTGCACCGAATCACCAAAACAAGTTCCTGGCCTCTGGATTTTGTTGGCAAATGAACCTTTTCTGATTCTGATATTTGACAGGACAATGTAGCGTGAAAAGGGGATAAGAGAAGGAAGGACAATCATCAAATTGTCAGAATCAAACTCCTACTGATTACACACCTGTAGAATGAGTATGAAGTAGTCCACAGGTTTTCCTTTTTGGTAGAGGTAGTGCTTGGATGACCTTTTGTCACCCTCATTATACTTCAGTTCCTCAATAACATCTGGGTGCCTCAAGATCCTCAGGAGAACCTTCTCTGTGACCTGAAAAGGGCCAAACAAACTCACCTCTAAAAAAAACACACACAAAAAACAACACATTACATATCATATTATATCCAATGTCCACAGCTTAAATGGCAGTAAAAACAATATTGATACTAAATCAATCCACTTTGATGAGAGGGGCTTACTGAACGTACCCTTTGAACACTGACATACCGGTCGAATACTTTCAGCTAATTGGGCAAAGCAAAGAACGCACTTTTCGCTGCTCTCTTTTGTTTTGTTTTAAGGATTGTTTTGGTCCGTAGGCTTTATTAGACAGGACAGTGTAGCGTGAATTGGGGATGAGAGCATGCAGGACATTCAACAAATTGACAGAACCCTTGAATCGATCTCACGACAATGCCTGGCACAGAGCCTGGCATATGTGCTGCTGCTTAGACCACTCAACTACCTGGCAGCACTATGCTCTTTTTCAAACACTAAATAGTCTGTTTTTTCTGCGAAATACGAGTAAACGGCAGCTTACGTACGCCCACGTTTGTTTGTTTGTTTGTTTGTTTGTTTGTGTCACAAACACAATGCCTCAATGTCATTGGTTTGAATCTGATACACCAGTGAATTTGAGCTCTAATGTATCAGCGGGAGACAGGCAAGAGGAATTCTCTCGAGTTTGTGAATACGCAAGAAAAAGGAAACAGTCTTCCTCCTCAGCCCTGATATTTTAAGTTTGTTTTTTGTTTTTTTTACCTTAAATGTTACACTCAACTGTATTTGAAATTATACATGTCTTAAATAGAAAATGAAGAATTACGGACAAAACAGACAGATAAAAAAGTGGGTGACACATTTACGTGATGGTTGAATCAACAAATGATAGGGAGCATGGAATACGTCAACAAAATAGCACAGCGGCTAAAGTGGTTGGAGTGAGTCACAGCAGTAGCCACGATAAACTCACCTGTGGCCAAGAAACGATGAGCCGCTAACATCAGCTGAGGTGTGATTTTCACTTTGCAATCGCCTTCTTGTTTGAAAGCAGAAAAGTCCCGCTTGTTTTTATTGGGGTCAACTTTTTTCCTGTTCCTGTTGTCAGCTAGAGGCAACATTTGGACAAGGTAAGTTCAAATGTGTATATCAATAATGCAAAAAAGATCTGAATGGAGAAAGGCTGACTCACTGTAAAGATCAGACTCGTCCAAGATCTCGGATTTGATGATCTCTTCAATGACGTCCTCTAAAGTGACCAATCCCAACACTTCATAGAAAGGATCGCCCTCCCCTTCATTATTGACCTTCTGGACAATGGCCAGGTGGGATTTACCTAGGGAGCACAGAGATCTCATTTAGCTTTTAACTACAGTGTTACCCACAGTGCAAAGCATGAATCAAACATCAGTGAAGTGAAGCGGTGAAACAAAAATCCTGTTCAAACTGTCAAATTCTTTAGTGTGCACAGCATCGTT
Source organism: Chaenogobius annularis (assembly GCA_015082035.1). Classification (NCBI taxonomy): domain Eukaryota; kingdom Metazoa; phylum Chordata; class Actinopteri; order Gobiiformes; family Gobiidae; genus Chaenogobius; species Chaenogobius annularis. The sequence continues at coordinate 386,354 of BJKM01000405.1, read as the reverse complement.
TTCTATTTGGGTAGTAACATGATTTGTCAGGGCCGTCGGTGGATTTAGCTGCAGGAGGAGACAGTGATGCCTTAATATAGCTCAGACTGGACTAAGAGCTTTGGCACGAAAAGCAAGCGGGCCAAAAGACAGAGTAAGTCAGAGGCTAGGGAGGTGGAGGGAAAAGCAGAAAAGGACACATTAAGAAGCGTTGCACAGTATTTAAGAGGGGTCTCCAATTAACATTTAACGTTATTGACGAGCATGTGTGCTGCAGGCTTTGTGGAAATACTGCGGACAAACTAACTCATAATATAATACAGTGTTTAGTAATGCCACAGATCGCATTGTTTTCCGTAGCAGCTTGTACAGCGACCGATGATACAGTCTGAATATGAAAAGTGGTACGGAACAGAGCCACGGATAACTGCTGCTCAGCCTGCTCACACCAGACACACCAGAAGGTAACGTTCATCTTGCCTTCAGTCGGTATAGATCATCAGTCCCTCTTATAAATATTGCTTTCAAACTTAAAAATCACAAATTCAGTAAAAACATGATCAGTTATTTGCTCGGCATCAACTGCAGCAAAAGCAGTTTCAGATGAAATTGAAAAAGACAAGAGACACAGCTCACTTCTATCTGATCGTAATGATTATGGAACAAAATAAACTGCCCCAAAATAAAGTAGGTGTTTTTACTTCAACTGCATTAGGCCAGGACTGTTATGTGAGCCAACAGTGGCCAGGACATTCCACTCGTCAATACAGCAGATCATTAGAGAAAGAAAGATTAGACAGGAAATGTCACACAGAGACAGAAAAACAGCAGCAGTCGATCCCTCTGCAGCGCTCTCCTTCAGCGTGACTGGAAACAAGCAGAGAATTTAGCTGCTGTAACTCAAAATATATGAAGTGCAAGACACACCTTTTTTGAACTCCTCCAACATGGCATCCAGCTTGGTGTCATGAAACACAAAGTGCACTGGGTGGTTGTAGAACTTTGTGATGGTCTTCAGAGTTGTGCAGTCGTCTGGATCAACAAAAGCCAGGTCCTTCACATACAGAATGTCCACAATGTTAGTCCTCTCGTCATCATAGACAGGTATGCGTGTATATCCACTCTCCATGATCTCTGACATAGTGTTGAAATCTAGCACAGCATCTGACTGAATCATGAAGCAGTTCCCAAGAGGGGTCATCACATCCTCCACAGTTTTAGTCCTCAGCTCCAAAGCTCCCTGGATCATGTTGAGTTCCTCTTTGACCAGGTCATTGTAGGGCTCCGTCACTTTCAGCATCCCCACAAGCTTTTCCCTGTTGTACACAGTGCCAATCTCCTGGCCCAACAGGACGTCCAGCAGCTTGCTCACGGGAAAGGACAACGGAAAGGTCAGTAGCATGAAGAATTTGGTAACCATAATGGTGTTTGCTCCCACAGCCAGACCATGGCGCGAACATAAGGCCTGAGGAACAATTTCTCCAAAAATGACAATGCCAACAGTGGAAGCCACCACAGCTCCCAACCCTGACCCTATGAGATCATCCAGGAGAATGGTGAGCGTGGTGTTGACTAAGACATTTCCTAACAGTAAAGAGCAGAGAAGATAGTTTCCTTTGCTACGAATGGGCTCAATCTTTCTGGCGTACTTCTTCTCTTTATCTGTGCCACAGCTTTGGACAATGCGAAGCTCCATGGGGTCCAGAGCCATCAATCCCAGGTTCAAGCCACTGAACATCCCTGAGAGGACCAGCAGGCAGCAGATGAGGATGACCTGAAACCACATGGGCAGCAGGGAGCCCTTCTCCTCCACAACAACCACCTTTGAATCACTGCCCCCCAGCATCAGCCACGTGCTGCCATCACTGCTGAGGATGCACAGTGCGTAAGACTTGTGCGGCTCACTCTTCCGGAGGGGCTTGACGTTGATGTTAAGCAGCCCTGACGTCCCTTTGCGGCTCACGTTCATAAAGGTCCCTATGCTGATGTCTTTAGTGAAATCAGTGCAAGTCCTGTCCGGCATGTCCATCACCATGCCGCTGCCGCCCCTCGCCGCCACCTCCTCCTCCTCCTCCTCTTCAGCATCTCCCTCAATGCTCTCCGACAACTCCGTGAAGCGTATGTGCGCCCAGGTGCCGGAATGAAGCTGCACCCCGTAAAACCGGAGCAAGACCGAGCTCTCCTCAGTCACCTGGATGACACCGTCGTCATTGGTGGTGGCGGGCTTGTCGCTCCTCTCCAGACGCATGCCGATCACCTGTCCCGCGCTGCTGCCGCCCGCGGTGCCGCTGACGGCCGTCTCCGTGCGGCCGCCGACCACGCTCCACAGAAAAATGATCACGGTGAGAACATAACCCTGCTGCCCGCTCCATTCTGTCGCCATGTTTGTTTCACTGCCTGGCGACCTGCGAGCTGACGTCATTTACTCATGTCCAGCAGCGGCCCCGCCCCTGCTGCATCACGCACACACCCCCTCACCGCGACAACCATCACCATGGTGATTACCGACAGCCGGACAGGCGACAGCAGGCGACCTCCTGTGCGCGTCTCCTCAGCACATCCATGCAACTTTACTATGCGACTGAAGTATTTTAAGTTTGTGGGATTCAGACGGTTGTGATCTATTCTGGACTAGTTTATTTAGTTTATCCTTTCCAGAGGATTTTCCCTTGAGGACTCCTGGCATCAGCCCAAAATGTCCATCTTGAATTATTTCAGATTGAATCATTTTAATTGAATAGTGAAGTTGAATAGTTCTTGAATGTGAAGTAGGCCTACATTGCATGGAGAATGTCTTAGTTGGTTATGAGCATACAGAATGATGAGTAATTAGCACTGTTGCTATAGCGATTACCAATTTAAAACGAAATATATCTTTTGAATAGGAAAGACACTGTGTTGTAAAACAGATGTTTTATATACGAGTTGCAAGAGGGATAAACATGAAGTCAGAGCAAACAAAAGGCCAACACTTTTTCACAATAGCTATAGAAATTGGTGCAATCATTCCAAAGCCATGATACGATCAATATGGCAAATTTGTGGATCTAACCCCTGATAAATAATGGTAAAGTGTAACAGTGAATGACCCATAGAATGGCCCATGCCAGGAAAGTATTACATCATTCAGCTTCCTGTTCCATGCAACATTTTGGGGACCTTTTCAAAAGATATGTTTAGTTTGAATTGCGTTTCTAAAGCAACAGTAATCGTTCTGAAACACATGGGTATTTGATAGATAAATCTACCTCCACTCAAGTATTTTTGTTTGAAATAAATACATAATAATAATAATAATGTGCAATGCTATGGGACATACAAAGTAGTTTCATATTCACAGACAAGCAGCTGTCTGACCAAAATACAATAAATAAATTAAAACAACACACCCACACAAGGAATCTACATTTTCTCTATTAATGACTTATTTATGAGAATGGGGCTTGGAGGGCAGCATCAGCAGCAGCTGCTGTTATGTAAGCCACATGACATCCGAGCATCCTTCTCCTGGCCCCGCCTCTATCCTGCACCATGCCTGCATCCCTTTGGCATGGAGCCAAGTCTCCTCTGCAGTCAGCAGTTTTCAGATTATGGGTGATGAAAAAACAAGGGCCGTGCACCATAAACAGTTTCACCTATGATTTTAATCTAATATCAATAGGCATTATAATTTTGTTCTTTTCAATGCTTTGTGTTTAGGCCTATATTGTTTGCTTGTTATGTTCACCATGCATTCATGCAACGTAAGTATTGTGTTTGTAGCAATGAAAGGTTACCTTGAAGCTTTGACCTTGTAGTGGAGTGAGAGAACATCGAGACACTACAACATTCAATGACCAACAATTATATAACCCACTCGGCATCAAAGCTGTTAATTTTACCTTTGTTTAGCTGCCACCTTGTGGAGAAGATAATACATGCAAGGATGTTACAAATGGACTGGTCTAGGATTGTAAAATAGGCTAACCTACTCTAGATTGGTTACATTGGCAATAATACAGGCACAACAAGTATATAAAATATATTACAGTAAATAAAATATGTTAAAGGCTAATTTTAAACCATTTTGCACAGAAGGCAAAAGTGACAATGCAAACAGTATAACCTCACAAAGAAATTACCCTTCAATTTATTTGTTTTTTTCATGTTCTTTATTGCAGTTTAGTCAGGTTGAAACGCTAGTGAAAAGAAGAGTTAATACAGGTTAGGAAAAGTAAGAGTCCTGTGCATTATGCTCATTGTAGTCTCTTGTCTCCTCTGCTGTGTGGACTGAGCGCTTGTAAATCAGCACTAGGAACAACTTCCACATTGTAGCTCACTTTCTTGGACTGTAGAATGCTATAGCTGTTGTCAAAACATAACACATCTGCACACAGAAGAACAACGTGTTAGAGTGCGGCAGTCTGCTTACAACCAGCTCAAAGCTTCATCAATTTGTCCCTTACAGATTCCAGGTTGGGAGCAGGTCAGGCCGCTGTCTTCTGGGACCAGGTGTGCATTATATCTTTCAGTGGGCAAGACCTGGAGCATCTCTGTCACCTTTTGACTTCCACCCTTTTTGGTTCGCATATAGACACCAAAGCCGATATCTGCTCCATCACTGGCAAACTGCCATCTGCAGGGAAATATCAAACTTGAAGGTACCTTGTTGAATAACTTTGTTTACTGAACACAAACTATCATTGTGTTGGTCATACTCTTACAAATATAATTCATGTACTGCCTTTAATTCTATTTAAATTGTGACATTTTATTTTCATATTTGAGCATGCTTAACCTGCTGTCATGTAACAATCTCTGGTTTGTACATTATATTTACTGAGCATGTGCCTGTCAAATAATAATAAATAACTAACGATAAATAGAACTAACAAGCAGATCATTTCACCTTAAAAGTGTGTTGGGTGTAGTAACCTCATATTCGAGCTGCAACACCGATCCACGGCTGATGGTGACACTGCTCTCATACTGAACCTTCACCGAGTCCTGGATGTAGTACGACTTGGGAACTGTGCCTCCATAATTGATCTGAAAAACAAATATAATGTAGGAATATAATGTTAACGCATCGGCCTCTTTTATCTTGAGCATTTCTCTCACCATTGTTCTGCAGCTGGGATCACCATCAGGATCAGTCAAGGTTCCTCCGTACACCACAGGAAGCTGCTCAGGATCAATGTTTTTTCTCAACACTTCTTTCCAGTTACCTATTTAAGCAGACTTTTCAAAGATCACCTACATAAACTTTAAATTTCACATGAGTAATGAAATTGGTCTTACTTCCCAAGATGACAATTTTACGGCGGGTTTCCTCACAAAGAAAATGTTTTATCAAGTTGTAGGCCATTGGGAAGATGGCTGGAGCTACATTTAAATAGTTTAAAATGAAATTAAATAATTATAAACAAAATATTTTAAACGGACAACATGTTTTACTTACCTTTGATGAGATACAGCCTTTTTAGCCCTTCTGGATAGTTGTCCTCAAACATTGTGAGAACCTTAAGGGAAAAATTGTTGAGATACAGTACTTTAGCTGGACAAAGTGAATAGTGTATTCTCCCAGACAAACCTCTCCATACGTCTCAATGGCAGGCTTCCACATGTGCTTCAGACCAAGGCCTTCACAGTCATATATAAGTGAAATGGATTCAATGTTTTTCCCCAGCTAATAGAAATATACAATGCAATATGTTAAAATCATTTTTTTGTAAAGTTAAAAAGTGATTTGTCATACTTTTTGAGACTGTTGTTTACACTCCCTCCGAAGCATTTCTGTATGTCGGATTTTAGTTTTAAGAAAGTCTTGTTTTGTGGCAGACAGCAGAAGGCCTTTGGGATCTAGAGGGCCAATCACATCGTACCAAATGGGGCTACCTTCTCGGTCATAACCACACATCCCTCCAGACACGTATTTTTCAATAACCTGAAAAAGAGAAAAGAAACATAGTTAAACAATTTATAATGTTTACAATGTAATATATAATACTAATTGTTTTATGTAAATTAAGAGTCATCGCTGAAGGCTTCGCACATGTTAGTAATTCTGGGAAAATATTGGGCCCTTTTGTGTTTGCAAGGGTTTATGTTATGGTACACTTTACTGGGTAATTTGTCCTTAAATGCCACTGGGGAAACCCGTCAGGAGCAGTGGGGACCCATTGGCACAAAAACAAATAAAATGTACCTCTGGAGGTTTAAAGTCTTCAACAATGGTATCCACTTTCATTTGTCTTCTGAACTCCAAATGCTGCAGTGAAATATAGACACAATTATTAAATATACTATATTGTAGACTATACTAAAAAAATTATATCACCTTACCTTTCTGATCATTGCTTCAGATTTTTGAATACTAAAATTACGAGCTGGGAAAAAAAAATCATAATTCATAATTATCCTTTTATCATTTGCTGATCTCAACCACAGAAAAGAACTGTAAATTGATATGATAGTAAAGTTGTTTTTTATTCAAATTGCTTAAGAAATTTGGCCTATTGGCCTTGTGTAAGACTGTTCAAGGTTAACAAATACTGAGATCTGGTGCAGTATTGATTTGCTCAGACAGAAACTGTGCCCTAGATTTCTGACAATGTCAGCAAACATTTTTCCCTAGCGTTTGAAAACCACAAAGACAAAATACCAGGCATTAAATTAAATTAGAACCACATACACGTAAATATTATGCATACAATGTTTCAATGAGGTGAGCAGGGAAAACTAGATTATTTTGACCACAGTTCAAGTGCACAGGGTAAAGCAAATGTTTACAGTGTGATAAGATTTGTGAGGCCACATTGGTCACATCATGGCGTGGATCAGTTTGGTGTATGGGGATTTTTAAAAAACATTTTTACAGCACAATGCATGTATGGAAGTCACCGCAATACCACTGTAACATGCATTTATCACATGTTTGATCAATCAAACTGCAAACACATAGTCTGTAATTGTCTCTGAGGTGAATTCAGATAGGCCTTGTTTCTCCATGATGTGCAAACAAATCCAAGTATTGGCAAGAGGATTCATAGTAAGCACCATCCGTCTCAAGCAAACCTGTTTCTTGACTTTTACGCATGACATTAAGCCATTCGACTAGTTTCAGGTCTGGAATCGTTGCCTCATAAAATAATGGGAGGTACTTTATAGTCATCCTAAGAAATAACACCAACATACTACATATTAATTGGTGTGGATAACTATCACTTATGTAAATGATTCAAACTATACAGTTGGTGAAATGTTTATTTGTAGGCTTTGAGATTACCTCTGAGCCAGCGCAGGAGGTAGTGGTCATCTTGTTCTGGCAGGTGGGGGAGGATGTCCAGGATTCTCACCCGAAACTGAAAACAGACAATAATGTAAACACAATTAATTTTGATTGGTTTATATAGTTTAAAAATGTCAATTTAAAATGAATATCAGAACAGACAAACTTACTTGAGATGCAAATTGTATACAGATCATACAAAAATCACATTTAATACTTTCCCCATCTTTAACACATCCTAACCTCAGACAGGAATTCCTTCTGCCTCGGGGTCAGGTCTCCAACACGTCCACTCATCCTTCAGCTGTCTGTTGCGTGCTGTCTCAGGTCGCTTAATCTAAGTGAATGAACTCAACTGGAGTCAGTTTTTGTTTAAAGACACACACCCCTTTACGCTAGAGGAGGTCTTCTCTGGCAGCTCAAAGATTTTGGTTGCAACACACTTGCAACAGGTTGGCAGCAGGACCTGACACACAATATAGGAAAAACTGTAACAAGATATACAAATAATTCATAAATATATTTTAATCTCTGAGTTTAGACAGAAACTGATCTGATACATACATCAGGTTCTTTAAATAAAAGCTGATGTTTGAATTGAAAATCTGAAAAAAAAAACATTTACTGCTAATAAAATGACCACAGAAAAAAGGCTATTAAAACAGCCAGCATCCTCCGCTACTCACCTGACCACTACCGGCAAGGTCAAACAAGAAAACAAAATCAATATTGATTAATCATTTAAAGTATAACAGAGACCGTTAAAAATGCTGGCTGCTTTTATTTTCTCATAACATGAGTATATGCACATTTGTTCAAATAAATGAATTACATTAAGCAGCATGGTTGATTACTAGTATTGGCCGAAGTTTAAAGAGAATGGTGTACTTCCTATCAAAAATATGTAATAGTTCAATTTAATTAAACTTTTATCATGAAGTCCAAAAATTAACATCCAATTAAAAAAAATGCATAAAGTATATTTTCTGTACATTGGGAGGGTTTACAGAGGAAAGACAGAAGGCAAGATGTATTCTCAACGGTTCTTGCCCTATGTCTGGAGAAAGACAAATATAAAAGCTTGAGAAGCAGTTGTCACAAATACATTTACAAAATGTAGTTAATCACATCAACCAGGTTTGTATGATGGAGACAAAAACGCTGACTGAGACATTCATTCAGAAACAGGACCACAGAGTTCTCAAGTTTAAGTGTGGTCTAATGTGTGGCACTGTTGCAGTGAATACATATTAAGCAAGCACAAAACCAGTCCAGCCAGACGTTTTCCAAGCGGTGCTGAATTCAATTGTTGAATGCTATCACTTGACAACAAGAACAACCATCAATGCAATTCATGAATTTTGACCATTCAATATACAGAATATCTTGTTTGGATTAGTCATTTGCCATGGCACCAATGCCAATTTTAATCATATTACCCATGAACAGGTTGTGTTCTACAATCCCTATAGTTTAAACTGAGTTCGAGACAGATCAGGATTATATCGTTGCATTTGCTGTTAAACTGATGGCAGATTTGTCAATATTTGGTTTCACGGTTTGAGTCATCCCTCTGCAATTACTGGGCTAATCCCATGAAATAAACAGTGACACAAACTTTTACTTTTATTTATGCTGATGGAAAATGTAACTTTTTTTGGCTTCGGAAAGTGGAGCCATTATTTAACCTCACATGCTTGTTGTCAATAGAAAGGACTTTAAGATATATATTAACATATCATTCTAAAAAAGCTGTCATTTGATAACCTTATGCAAATTGCATATGTAGAGCTGCAAAGACAGTGAGTGTACAGACTCAATAAATTGATTAAAAAAGAAAACCAATAACAAATTAAACAGCTCCTTATCATACAGACCTGGTACAATTATGACTGTTCTTTGATTTAATTTAAATCATCGGCAAAAATTATAAACAATAAATACATCCAAATGAGTGTTGCAGGAACATTCACCGAGTGGCTTCGGGCTGAAGGCTGGAAGGCAGAAAACAGTTCTATGCTTTTTGGTAAGGGTGTCCTTGCTTAGCATTTGGCTTCCTGAATATAAGCAGCTTTAGTGTCTGCTGGATTTAAAGCAGTTCCTTGTCATAAGAATACACCCCACAGTAGTTCCATAATCGATCATCTTAGGCTCGTCATGCATTGTGGGCACATTAGATGGTGTACGTAATAAAGAAAACAAACTCCATGTCCATAGCAGTCTGTGGAACACTTGAGCTTCCTCCGTGAATGACCGGGATTAAAGCACTGTCCAGCTCGTTCATGTAACGCTGTGGAAGAAGCCTTCCTCTACAACCAGCCTGGTACTCAACCTGAGGGAGAAATCAAACACCAGTGAGTCATTATTTTTGTACTAGCCTGGTGAAGTCTTGATGGTTACCATGTCAGCCTGAGTGGAGACTCGCAGTGATAGAGAGTTAATGGCACTGCTCATGAGCACAGAGAGGTGTGGGGTGAGAGCGCCACATGTGGCTAAAGCAATGTCTTTCTGAAAACCACTACATGAGGCCAGCACAGACACAAGGCTGGTGTCAGGAGACTTCAACTGGCAGAAAACCTGTGAACATATTCAAAAAAACACATTAGCTCACAATTAAAACTATTTAGGAAAAGCATTTCTTATACCTCAGTACATCTAATAGAGCGTCCATCAGATTCAAACACCGTGTCCTGCTGAACTCTCATACTGTGAACTCCATCCAAGGACTTCCCATCCACTGCACTTGTTTTCCTAAAATAAAAACAAAGTTAAAACTCAGTTCCAATAAAATATAGGGAAAGGGGCCCTTTAGGCTGAGACATAAACAGTAGGGGTGTGCTAACATATCGTGATAGTAAATTTGGTGATACATTATCAATATCTCTATAATTTTTGGTATATTTTCTCAAATTATTGTGTGACAGCACAACTGTGTTGCTTGTTTAGAGAAAGGAAACTTAAGTTTGTGGTTTAACAAAGAAAACAGTGTTACATATTATTGGGTTCTTTTAAAAATACTGATATGAAAGAATATCATGAGCAGTACATTGATTATGACCTGTATCGCAATATTGTGATATTATCGTATTGTGAACCTTGTATTGTATCGACTCGTGAGGGCCACACCTTCCCAATTCAAATGCCAAGTTTATATGCTGCAAACATTTGACAGAAAATATTGTCCTTCCTTACAGTTAATTTGAGTTACATCAAATCATTCAGTTAGAAGAAAATAATAACAGTTTGTATAAGTGTACATCTTGTGCCGTGACAGTAGGAACATGTGTGTAGTTTGTCTTCTCATGTTTGTGTATGACATGTGACAGCAATCTCACAAATTAAACTTTGAACAAAACTTGACTTCAACTTAGAAGTTTATATCACAGGTTAGACTACATATGTCACAAAAATGATTATATAAGAGTTTACTAAACATTTTGCCTATTTGTCCCTAGTTTGACCATTTGTGTAAAGTTTATAATTGTACTTCCTGGTTGAACATGGGCAGCAAATATGACATAGGTAGAGGTAATTCCACAACTGTTACATAGCAACCATACTGTAAACAAGAGCCAAAATCCATTTAGCAGTTATAATTTGACAAATAATACCATATAACACCTAATACTTGTTTAAACTGTCAGAAAAGTGTATCGGTTAAGTGGAAATTGACTGATATTGATGAAATCACAGAGGGATTCTGTTTTGGAACTCAGCTCTACTTCCGGTCATTTTAAACTCTTATTTTTGGAATGAAAGTAAATCTATGATAAATCATATTTACCACAGGTGGTACCACAAGTAGAAAAACATGAGAATCTGTTATATAGACTTTAAACCTTTTTAAAAACTTAAGTTTAAAAATGGCCAAGCTAGAGTCCAGACCTGAGTTTAACTGAAAGTCTGTAGGTTCATCTGAATAGGAAGAGGAATTGACTTCAGAATATAAGAAAGTAAATATTTTCAAGTTGAGTGTTTAATCCTTACTTGCATTACATGCACTACTCAGTACTGTTGATTTTACCCCTTATTGACAGGTGCACTCCAGTTGATCCACCGCACAGTGACAGTTTCTCTGACTTCTGTGCCATCGGTTTTGCCACAAGGTATGTCAAAGTCTCTTTGCTCTCTGAGGGCTAGGCGGAGGGACTCCATGGTCTCTGGTGGAATTTGCACCATCAGTCCATCTGAAAGACATCAGCAAACATGAGTAACAATGTCAAATGATACGATGCCTGCTGACGAATGTGAATTACCTTCTACAATGCTGGACTTTGCTTTAAAACCTGAAGAGGGTTTAAGTGCTCCATTAAAGACTACAAAACTGGCCCCTGTCACTACAAAGTGCAATACATTTTATTAATTTAAAAGCACACAAAAAGAAAACAGCATTGAACAATGTAGTCAGTCACCTGTTCGAGTCTTTCCAGGCATGCTGTTCGCTTGAGTCTGATAGTTTCCGTCCTCATTTTGAAAGCACACTAGGTGAGAGTCTGCTTCAGGGCTAAAATTTGCTCCAACACTGATCACATGCTCATTTGAGGAATTTACAACTTTAAGCATCTGGGGAAAACAGACTTGTGTAAGCAACACAAAGAGTAAGATAGCAGACTTTTCTCTGTGTTTGTCTTACCTCAGTGAAGCTGCTTTTGGGGATGTCAATGTAACTACAGCCCATCTCCATGTGAATTCTGAGGCCCTCCACCACAGGCAGACTGTACTGGTAGTTTCTAAGATCCTGTGATCAAAAGATTCAGCAGTGACTTAGTTGTAGAGCGTTATTCCACAAACCCAAAAGGTAAGAAGTTTGAATAAACAACACATAGAATTATAAAGCATATTTGAGTGACATCCTTATAAGACCTTGTAATGCATTTCTTTAATGCATAAATAGCTCGTTACTCACAGACAGTAAATTCATTATTGTGTGGCCCGTTTCCCGGTACACAGTATCCCTAAAACGCACACTTGGCAGGGGCGTGGGGTAGACTGAAAAAAGAAAAATATAGTGATATATAAAAATTAAGTGGAACAAAGACAACAATGCTTTACAACTACAGCCACCTACCAGCAAATTCAGAGCCCAGCCGCAGAAGTAGTCGCAGAGGAAAGACTTTAGCCCAGGGAACTTCTAGTTTCTGTATGAGCAGGCCAAAGAGGAAAGGCTGAGGAGGCAGACTGAGGCCATCTAGAAGCTGACAGCTAGGAGAGAAGAAAAGCATCCCAGCATGGTCCTTGCTGCCCAGAAAACTGCTAGTGAATGTAATGTTATCCAGGTCATCTATAAACTTCCCTAAAAGAAAGCATTGAAGTTATACTATGCACAAAACTTTCATAACTCAAGTTCACTTCTCTATTGTTGCTATTGCACTGTATAATAAGGTTTTATTAGAGTACATAATACAGTTGAAGGGTTTTCAAGAGTTCTAGAGGTTTAGTATGTGTGTGTAATAAGTTTGTTTATATACATACATAATGTCACATAGCATGTAGATTATTACAAGCCACATCTGTAATGGTTACACCATTACAATATCAATTTTGATAGAATTATGTCTGGGAATATATTGTGTTGATAAGTGGGTTACAGCTTTACAAACAACATATCAAGCAGCTTGAGAGTTCCCCTTTATCAGATTGACAAAACGGAATAAATATTGTGAAATTTCAATGTCCCACATGTGGAACGTGCAAGTGCAAGTTAAATGATCTATATTTATCTATTAAAAATAATTGAGTTAAATGATCTATAGACCTTTTTGGGCATCTTGGTAAATGTTGAAATAAAGGGTGAAAAGATCCTGTGGCAGCGTCTTTTCATCTGGTAAACACTCCAATAAAAATACCAACTCTTTCTGTCCCAGAGCCTGCAGCCCTGTTGAGCCAAAGCACCAGCATTGACGACTGCCATCTAAAAAAACCAAACATATACAAAACATCAAGTTAAACACAGAAATTGTCAAATAGAGTCCATTATTTCCTTCATCAAACAGGTAAAGTTAAATAAAATTTGTATATATATATAAAATGACTTACAAGTTACTATTTTGACATTGACCAGCAAGTTGGCATTCAGCACAAACATTAGAGGACGAGGTCCTCCTTCCTCCAATAAATGCAGAATCTGACATGGGGCTGGACGTTCCTCCACAAGAATATCTAAAAAGCCAAAAATGTTAAGTGTATTAAAAACACAGGCGAGATGTGCAGTACAATGCATGAAAAAATACCTCCAACTTCCGTCTCTCCAGTGGTAATTAGTAATGGAGGCAGCTCATCTATGTTGTCTGGCAGGAGACTGGGAAGCATTTTCACTGAAGAACTAATAGCAGACAGCAAAGTAAAATCCCATGGACCAGAAAGGAGCGGTTGCTCTATTTCTGCAGCAACAGTTAGTTCAGAAGCAGGTTGGCCACTACTTCCAGTGTCAGACTCGGCTGGGCTGGGCTAAAATGAGTTAGTTAGTTACACAATTAGTTTGAACACTCTTTTTGAATTGGTCATAGTGTGTGTATGTTAATACGCCTACCGTCTGGTCAGGTGTAAACTCTCCACTTTTACGGCTCGTCACTGATAGCTTTGCAGTGTCTGCAAATTCTCCATTAGGCAAAATGCCATCTGCAAACCACACACGCTTCTGCTCCCTCGGACAACCTGCCATCATAAGGGAAAGGTTCGTTTTTGAGGGACATCTTTCAGAAAAGGGTCATTTTAAATAGCCTTACTTTCATTGGTTGGCTGCTTGAGAACAGAGACAGGCACCATGACGGTGGGAGGAGGAGAGTTCAAAGTGCCTGCAGCGCGGGCCTGCTGCAGAGGTGGGATTGTACTGCAGTATTCAGAAGGGACGTTTGGATTTGGACTGGGCCCGGTAGGGCTCATCATCCGCTCCAGCGCTTGGGCTGTTCATAATATAAAAAGGCATTTGTTTTTCAGACACAGTAAAACATATTACAAGGTCATTTTATGGAACAGTATTGATAAAGTTGTATGTGTAAAGATCAATAGTGGAATGTCATATGTCTAGATATTATCTGGTTATGCCATCTACATTTATTTGCTTTGTTGTTACCTCTCGGGATTGTGTTTTATTGTTTTATTTTGTCAAATAACTGTACAGACAGAGGAAAATAATTACATTTGAAGAGTTTTGAAGAGAGAGATAGGCTAATATATTTGGCTGATGTATTTGGAACAGTGGAAACAGTTTGAGAACTTTAGTAAGTCTGAAGCCCAACTCAATCAATCAGGGAGAGACGAGTGCCGTGACTGCGATGTATCACAACATGAGCGCCTCACAATTGTCCCAAGCATCCCACTGACCTGAACATAAGGCTCTACAGGAAGACCCAGTGCAAGCAAGTGAACAACGTCTGAAACATTAATTTTGACTCCATGTATAGGACAGAGCTGAACTGGATATGTGCCAAAAACATTAGCAGTGCTTATTGACCAATGACACACCTGGAAAGGCATGACGAACCATAAAAAAGTAATTGGACTAACGATACTGAAAATGACTTGCTGATATGTGCTTTAATAAATGTGGCTTAAGAATAAAGGCTTGGACATCACTTCCAGGAAACGCATCAATGACAAAAGCTTCCTCTATGATCAGTGGCCGATGCTCTTAAAATGGCCAAGTCAGCACTCACTTACATTGCATTCATTAAGTATCACAGCACTTACACAGCATACATATTTGCTTTAAAAAGGTAGACAAACAAGCAAATCGCCAAGACAATATAGGGACATTTGTTTTTTTGCTCAAATGGTTAGAGTATCCAAAAGAACGAACTCACCTGAGTCATAACATACCTCATCCTTACCCTTTTCTGTCAAAAGTGGAACTCAAGTTCAAATCCAGAAACGTCAAATAACAGCTCACATGTTTGCCTTACTCCCATCACAGATTTTCTCATTTACTCCTGTTGTGAGTTTGATGCTAGCTAGTTAGCCTAAAGGGAGCGTGTGTGCAGGAGATGAGAAAAACAAGCGGATGTCGCAGCGACAAGAAACGGAGCACCTCCTCCTTCTTAATATAGACACGCTCTGTGAGCATCACATGGTCACTGTGACTGCTCCACCACACATCCAAGGACAAATGCTAGTGTCCTGCTATAAACTCTGCCTCTTAATCTACCCCTCCCATCTCTGCCTCGCTCCTGGCATTATGTCTGCAGTCTTTTAGACAGGACTATTCATTGTCAGTAAATTTTTGAAGGAAATAGAAAAGTGAAATCTAACCGGTTTCTTTACTTAAGAAATGACGACAATTCCAATTTTTCTAAATATATTTTGGAAAGAAAAAAATTTAAAAATAAAAACAATTCAAATATAAATATTTATAAAAGATGTATGAATATCTTTCCCCATCTTTGTATAATAAGTTTTTTTTTTTTTTAAATAGCCAAAGTAGCACAGAACTGTAACATGTACATCTGAAAATTCTAAAGCATTCATTTTCAGATCACTTATTTAGTATTTCAGTAAACTTGATCTTACTGAAAAGTATGGTAAAAAAAATCATGTAAATAATACAATTAATAAAACCATCTTAGAAATAGATCAACAAGTTCTTCTGTATACGAGCCTTCAAAATCTTGATCATGTTTCTGTGTTCAGCAACGCAAACAGATTGTCGGCAAACAATATAGTTAATTATTGGTAACCAAAGAGTACTCGTTACTTTTATAACACAGTAGTGCAGTAATGTAACGTAACGTAAGGTTTTCAGGGCAGTAACAAGGTAACGTAATGAGTTACTTTTAAAAGTAACGCTACACAACACTGGTAACAAGATTAATTTAACCTCATAATTAAAAGGAAATTCTGATTTAATCCGGGTTGCTGAGGTTTTCTCATTCAGAACAGCCAAAAACTACCTGATACAGGAGACATTTTGATGATTCGCAATATTGTTATACTCCTGTGCAATACTGTTATACTCCTGCAACACTCTTATCCCCGAGCAATACTGTTATACTCCTGCAATACTGTGACACAACGTCAATCATCCCTGGTGCTGTAAATAAGAGCGTTATTATTATTAAGATAAGAGTTTTCTTTTTTTCTAAAGTTATCTGTTATCTTTTATAAGAGTTTTTTTTATAAGAGTTTTCTTTTTCCAGTGATTGTTGCAACATTTGAATTTCCCCACTGTGGGACAAATAAAGGTGATCTTATCTTACTTTTCATTCAAAAAGAGTTCCTAATCCAACCCTAAAACCTAACCCATGGATAGGAATTTGCATACAAACGTAACAAATTAAAATCCTGAAATAACTGAATGACCTTCACTATGAAGCCTGTCAATTTACATTATATACATTGTAAATATACAAATACATTAAAATACATTAAATACATTATTTTTGACATTCTTGCTGATACATTCTCAGCTACCAATTTCCCTTGGGAAATACAAAAGTGCCATTACTAGAAAAATGGTCTGGATCTAAAATGACTGCACCTGTATTCAAGAGCCTTACCCCGATGTATTGAGTCAAAACAGATGACGCACACACGAGCCTCTTTCTGCAGGTACTTCAGCTTGCACTTTCTGTTGCAGCATACACCACAGTATACCTGCCACAATGAAAAGAGAAACGCAATTACAAATGAGCTTGTACAATATACATTGTTCTAGGGAAAATAATGTTAATGCAAAGTCTAACAGCAGATTAGTTTATAAAAACAAAGATTAGGTACAGAAACAGATTAGGAAGAAGCATAATAATAAAAAAAAACAGATAATTTAGAAAAGAGAAAACTCATAATCTTAAAAATAACACTCTTATTTAAAGCTGTCATATGGACAGAAAATATTGCACAGGGATGATTGACATTATGTCATAGTATAGCACAGGATTATGAAAGCTGAATGACACATTCAGGACTAACAGTTTAGCATATTTTTACATAACTTGTTTTATTTTTCCTCCCTCCCTAATGATCTAGGAAAACTGAAAAGAAAAAAAACCTGCTAACGTCACAGCTCAGTGCTTTCTTGGTGCCAAGGAGTTAATCTGTTTTCTGAGCCATTTCTAAATGTGGCTTTCCAGGAAGTTATCGCCATTCAGCTCATTTCATTTAATACTCTAGCAATGGTTTGTAAATAATGTCCAAGGAAGAAACTATTACCTTGCCGCATGCACGACAGTGATGTCTCCTCCTTGTGAACGTGAACTTCTGAGCGCAGTTAATACAGTTTGGAGCTTCTGCGTCAGGCATCCATGCTGGTTGCTTGTCCCCCAGCTCCTCTTCGCCTTCCCTTTTCCAATCTGCACACTGCACACTGCCAGTGGTCTCCCCTGGATAAGGTGGAGGCTCTGACAGCTCATCAAATCCCGCACAGTAACTATCATGGTCCTGAGTGCTCTGCTCATAGCTACATTCACTTAGGTCAGCTGTCTCCTCAGTTGAACTGGACATTGTGGGTGAATTGGACTTAATCTCAACTACTCCTGGTTGTGATGTAGAGCCAGTGGTGTTTTGAAGTTGCTCCCCTTCTGCTGGAAGATCTGGTCTGGAAGTCTGGCAGTTAAGTATTTTAGGCCGAGCACCTCCATGCTCAGTGCTACTGCTAAACTGGGATTGGAATGTGTTGCTGGTTGACTGATTGTTCACCCCGGAAGGACTAGAAGAGTGGTCTGATGGAGAACCATCTATTGAATTCTCCTCCACAGACACCACTGTTGTTCTGTCACTTTCTGGGGATGAGAGACAGTAATCATCATTTTCCTGACTGCCAATAATCCCCTCCTCACCCACAACCACACTCTCATCATCTGGAAAAGACCTGTTCAAACAAGAAACACTAGGGACTTCTTCTGCCTCGCAGTGCGCCTGGAGAAATGCATCCAACTCCTCATCGGTAACCAGCATCTCAGCCTGGTCACTCTCAGGTAAATACTCAAAGCCAAACTCAGGAGGGTCGACTGGGCTGGTTTCTGGGCAGTTGGGTAAGACTACATCTGAGGAAACACCAATTGCAGACAGTCTGGCATCTGCCTCATGGCCAGTTATGAGAGACTCAGATGGTTCCTTTGAGTGGGAGCTTTGTTTCAAATGATCCACATTGGACAGACCCTCTGCTTCCATGCACTCAGATACACATCCATCACAAGGCTCCACAGACTGTTCAAAATCATACTCTACTGTATTATGATTTACCAGAGCCCCACACATGGACACAGCTAAAGGCAAACACGACAAACTAATCGGTTGGCAGTTTGACGACTCTTCATGGGACTCTATTTGAGACTCTGCCTCGAACTCATCCTGTGAATATTCATTGGTTTCCACTTTCTCGTCCGCGCTCGGTTCAGTTGCCTTCATGCACTCAACTGGCTGTGGACTAGCCTCTTCACATGGGTTCAAAGAGCTCTCCTCTGTTTGGCAGGAAGATGCCAATTCTTCACATTCAACAGATTCACTTTTCTGTTCTTTGAATGAATCCAAAACAGACTCACAAGACTGGTCTATTGCCAATGGCAGAATGATATCCAAAGAGGCCAAATACGAACTCTCTGAATGCTCCTCATTCTGAGCAGAAAGTCGGTCATTCACACGGCATTCAGATACTGTAGCATCACAATTTCCTCCAAGACTCTTTCCAGAAGCAAAAGGTTGGTCAAAGTGCACAAGTAATGCCTCTTCCTGCTCCATCTGTCTCTCCACCATGTGTAGCTCACTGAAAGCATCATTGCTGTTCATTAAGATAGCAGAGCTTGTGTCATTTACAAGATCACAGACTGGCTTCAAAGCTCGATCTGGACAGGGAGGAGCAGAGCTTTTGGCTTGCCTACGGTTGACAGAGGAGAGAAGGTCCACACATGTGAGTGGTTGAACTTTGACCTCTCTTTCTTCTGTATTGTGGTTATGATTAATGAAGCGGTCAGGGAAGGGGGAGGGAGAGCCATAATGAAGCGAGTTGAGGTCAGGGAGGGTTGTAGAAACAGCTGATGTTTCTGATGAAGAACATGATGAAGTTGCAGGGGAGAAGGGACTGCAAATTGTAGGCTTCAGGAACACTGGATTGCATTCAAGTTCTTCTTTAGAGACAAACAGAAGAAAGTATAACATTACTAAAGTGGTTCTAATGGAGCCATAACAAACATTTCTTAGACTAAAAAATAAACTGCTGTTTTGATCCTGTAATCTTACCAGAACTTAGCTCAAAGTCATCAAGGAGTTTGTCCAGATCACATACAGCAGACTTAAAAAAGCTGTCCATGCCGAGCTTGAACACCTTAAACCGTTAGCAGGACTCCTACAAAAGCAGAGCGCAAGCTACATAATGAACACAGTTTTGGTTTAATTGATTCATATAGAAATTATTTATTGAAAATCCAGGTAGAAACCAAAAGAAAGAAAGAAAGAAAGAAATAATAAAGGGATCCAGCAACACTAGTTTAAGTGCATATGAATGGTATTATTTTTTTGACAGTACAAAAGTAACTTGAATATGAATATAACACAGTGAATATCATTGTGTTTTTGCTCAGGTACCTATCAACACAATTTGGTAAACTGAGAAGCTGGTATTATTGGCAAACCCTGCAAGCAAAGACCTGTTTAAGCTTGAGGTAAATATTTAAGGATAGTCCAATCATGATGAGCTCGAGCTTGCACACCTAGCAATATAACAAACCATACACATTTAACATTTTGTTTAAAGTACTAAATGATACGTAAACTTAAAGTAAAAGGCAGGACTTGTATTGTGTATTTTTGCCATATGTTTTGAACCGTACACATTGGCTTGTTGGTTTACAGACGAGCTAGGTAGCAGCTAATGCTAATGTTGCTAGCCAGATGAGTATATTTCTTCGATATTCTTACCGGTCGGTGCTCCATAAATCAGACCGACACGTCTCCAGTGCTTCAGTTCCTACGCGTTATTTCAAAAGTTACTATCGTGTCAACATGTCGTTAACAGAGGAGAGTCAAAGTTGCAAAAGAAGGAAATGTTATCCGTAAGAATAGTTTAATTTTGGAAAGTGTACGAGCTCTACTCAGACGGCCATTTTGAACCGTGAGGTCACAGGATCTGTGGATCTCATGAGCTGTTGCGCTAATGCGTAAACCAAACACACCAAACCGGTTCACGAACTTCCACGACAGACACAAGTGCACTGCTGGAAAGAGTAGGTCTACCGAATAGTTGTACTCAGGCAAAAGTACAGTTAAATTACTAAAAATGTACTCATTTACGAGTACAAGTACTGCTGCCAAATCTGTACTTAAGTAAGTAATTAAGTAAAAAGCACGTAAGAAAAAAATTGTACTGCTCACGGTTTCAGTATAATTTGAGATGATTGCATATTGCACTGCTTACTCCTGGGGTTTGATCTGATCCGAGCAGTTTTGTGTTTGTAGGTTTAGAAAGGAGCTACTCACAACTCTGTGATTTTTAATGTAACTACTTACTATTACATGGCTAAAATTATACTCAATTACAAGTACACATTTAAAATTCTATTCATTGTGAAATTGTGTCATTACTAATGAAGAATGGGAACATATAAGCAGGGGTCTTCAGTAACTAAGTAAATGCACCTATATAGTTCTTAAGTACAGTTTTTGAGGCTCTGTATTTAACTTGAGTTGTATTTTAGCTGAGTACTTATTACGTTGATTCTACTACATTTGAAAGACAAATATAGGCTAATACTTTCTACTCCACTACATTTCTTTAAAAAAAGCCTTCTGATTCTTATCTGAAGCTCACATTTTTGCAGATGTTATACTCTTAACGACACAGAAGGTTTCCCCCTGCACATATTGAGGCTGCTCTGATTCGAACCTCACGCCTACAACTATCATGAATGCAAACACATATCACACCTTCAAAATACAGTTAAAACAGTGGCTCATTGCAAACCAGATGTGTGAACACTAATTACACCTGCTGTCACTGCTGGCCCCCTGCCCTGTATTGGTGTGTATTTGTATGTGTCTGTGTGTGATTCTGGATGTGTGTGTATATTTGTTTCCAGATGTGTGTATTTGCTCTCTGTCTGTTAGTCTGTAACTGTCCATCTCTAACCATGTAAGCTTTATTGTATGCCTTTTTATTCTCAGTTTTCATCCTGACAGTAACCCCAGAATCAGAATCAGAAGGGGTTTATTGCCATTGTCAATGAACAAAATTCTCAAACATAGGAACTTATCTTGGCATTAAGGTGCAACATAAAACACTGAGCAATAATAAAACAACATATATTCAATCAAAAGGGCATGCATTAAGAAACAGAGTCACAGCTGTACTTTGACCACTTCTGTATATAACCGCATCTCATGTTTGGAAATAATTTGGTTGGGTAAAGTATGTGTCTTATTCTGTTGTCCATGTTTTGTTTGTTCAGTATTTTCATATAAAAAAAATAAAAAATAAAATGACATCCTTTCATAGGTCACTTTAGAAATGGCTCAGGCTGGGCATTATATGGTCGTAAAATAGGAATAGTGATCTCAGTCCTGTGACAATTTAGCACGTAAAAAGGGATTTACAAATTTTCTCTTGAAAGCAGCTGTCAGCGCTCAAGCAAAGACTCCGCCCGCCCACTCGTCCTATGGGTCAGCCGGTGAGTGACAGGTGCATTTAACCAACTGCAACGCTGTGTCAACGTTCAGAAAGAGAAAAGGATGACGTTTGTTACCTCCTCAAGGCAACACAAAAAAGATGCGCTTGTATGACGCAAACCACACACAAAAAAAGATGCTCTTGTATGACGCAATCAACACAAAAAATATGCGCCTGTATGACGCAAACATGGGGACGCAAACCACTGTGATGCTGAGGCCGACGCACTCCTCTCCACAAGGTGGCACTAAAGTGCGCATCAACTCTTTCTACTTGCCACCGGTAAAGCCAAAAGAACAAACTCAGAGAAGTGAAGAAGGAACAGGAAGAAACAAGAAGAAGAACAAGAAGAAGGCGAAGAAGGAAAACTGGTATCTATAATGGCAACTACAAGGCGACTTGGCAAGGTAAATAGTCTCAAACCATCACCAACAGCTTTAACCGTGTTTTCTGTACAAGCAGTAATCAGTACTGGGAGTTTAAAGTGCTCCATTGTTCACTCGCTCGAAACCAAAAGCATGATGACAGAGCGACAGAATTAACCAAGTGGTTTTTTTCTTTCTTTTTTTAAAATCACAGTTAAGCCCTTACAATAATCCACATCCAAAACGACACATTCCGCTTGCCGTTGAATGAAATGGTAGTTTTGTTTGACCGTAAACGACACACGGTTTTACGCACAGTCACTGCAGCAGCTGTGCCAAACATGGAGCCTTTGACGTCAGAGGCTCGGATGGATCTTGTAGGTTTCATTATCGTTTTTTTTTTGTGCGTGCATGTCAGTAACTGTGTGTTTTCCTCATCCTAAAAGAAAATAAAAAAGGTTTAATTTAGGTCGTGTTTAATTTTTCAAATCAAACAATGATGGACAGCGCATATCAGATTAAATTTTAAACTGCTCTGAGGCCTAAAGTGAGTAAAGGTGCCGGTATGTGTGATGTGAAGTCGATTTGCAGAGTTATATGAGGACTACTTTATCTACTTGACAAATCTGTTTTTGTTTTTCTATAGGAACTTGAAGACATTCGTAATTCAGGAATTCAAAATTTCCGTAACTTAATAGTGGACGAATCTAATATTTTGAACTGGCAAGGCCTTATCGTTTCTGTAAGTACAGAACCAGAGGTTGGTGTATTTTGTTCTTTAAATATATGCATTTTTTGACAAATTTTCTCTTAAATCAGGATTGTCCTCCTTATGACAAAGGAGCTTTTCGAATTGAGATCATCTTTCCTGCTGAGTATCCCTTCAAACCACCAAAAATCACATTCAAGACAAAAATTTACCATCCAAACATTGATGACAAGGGCCAAGTCTGCCTTCCCATCATAAGTCCTGAGAACTGGAAGCCAGCTACTAGAACCTTTCAAGGTATTAAAGCAGTCTAGTTTGTCTAGTTACTCACTGTTTCCTGCTCCAATTACAGTGGATTGAGAATAACACACGCTTGTATTATATATTTTATATAAGGTTTTTAGACATTGAATACAAGGATATATCATTATCAGAGAACCCAGCTTTAATGAAACTATTCTGTAACTGAATATAAATCAAACCTGAAATATTTTAGAATGAAAAATACAAATTTGCACTGAAATACAAACATGCAGTCAGTAATTCAAAAAGGATCTACCGGTACTCCAGTTGCTTTCTGCAGAAGTTATGGTCCACAAGTGGTTTTCAGATCACCAGTGTTCTCATTCTTCAAAGGTGTCAGTCTGGGAATGGCTAGAATCCCCAAGGCTTTAAACATCCACAGTAAATTGGGTCATCACCAAGTAGTGTAAAAATATAGCTCTATGACTGTGGCATTACCAGGGTCTGGACATTCCTCCAAAGTGGATGAAAGCAAAAACAGGAAGGTGCCAAATGGCCAATTTCAACTTTGACTGAGCTGCTGGATTGTCAAGTATTGGTCACAGTGTGACATAAGTAATATAAAACCATTTTTACCTTAAGGTAGACCTATCCCCCGTCTGACTGACAAAAACATTCAAGCAAATCTAAATTTTGGAGGAAAAAAAGGACCATGTCTGTAATCCCTCAGCTGTCCAGGTTGGCTCCACCAAGAAAATGTAATTATATTAACTGGACAAAAGTTTCCTCGGGTGACCTTTTTAGAGTAGTTCAATAAACTTAACTAACAGATTCTTTTCTGTAAACAACTAGGGTGTATTAGTTTCAGTGCAATTATCTCCACCCTTAAGACAGATATAAGGCCTACCAGATCCTGGTCAAAGGAACTGAAGAAGCTACTTGCATGAGTAGTAAAACATATTCACTCTTAAAAAAAAAAAGTTGTTCCAGAATTCAATAGTCCTTTTTACAGCAAATGCAAGTAATTCGATCCCTATAACATCAATAACATCATGTTGCATTGTGATACAGACCTAAAGCTAATGTTCCAAGACTAAATAAAGGAACATTAAAGCTTTTAAAATGCATCTATGTGAATTATACTGTATTGACCAGCATGTCTGTGGCTTCGAAATATGTTTCGATATGAAGTTGCTTTGTAAAAAAAAAAAAAGTTTGGACACCCCTGTTCTATACCTTGTTAGAAAGCTGTTTGTGAAAACATGTTTTATCCTTCACCACCACAAATCAAACCTGAAAAATGTATTTCAAAATGAATTAAAATGTAATAAAATATTTGAAGTGATCTGAAGCACAGGAGGTGTCCAGTCCGAATGCTTCTGGTATGAAGAAGTTCTGTGCTGGGCTTCAATCCTCTGTTAATTTACAGATTTTACAGAAATTCTTCACTCGCTGTCATGTTCTCTTTTGCCCAGTTACATTTTCAGGGCAAGTAAATCACATCCAAAGTTGCTTTAACAAAGTATCAGTTGAAGGCTGCAATTTTTTTTTTGCTCTAAATATTTAAGTTTATTTTAAATCAGCCAGAGTGGTAACGACATATGCAAATACCTTTTTATGATACCTGCTCCTTACATTATGTAATGATTGTATTAAAATGTTGCATGCTTAAGGGAATAAATAACGTGTTTTTTGTCTTGTCTCCTGTAGTGATTCACTCTCTTGTTGCTCTGGTGAACTCCCCAGAGCCTGAGCACCCTCTGAGGTCCGATCTGGCAGAAGAATACACAAAGGATCGGGCAAAGTTTATGAAGAATGCTGAAGAATTCACAAAAAAATACAGTGAAAAACGACCTGTGGACTGAGAAGACGACAGTGACACAGCAGTGTCTTCATGTGCCCACATACAGGGAGTTTCTACTGTCCATTTGGCACATGCCAAACTGACTACATTGACTGTATAGGCAAGTTATTGCCACCAGGGGTTGGTTGTTCTTAAACTTTCAAAAATTATTTGTAATGGAAGAAAAGAAAATGATAACAATTGTTGTTTTTTCTTCTTCTTACATACTATTTTGATCTTCAAGTGAAAGCAAATGGGTTGAAATTGTGGGTTCAGTATTTACTTTAGAATTTCATAGTATTTCTGTCTTTTTGCCTCAACGCACATGTTCCTTTAATGCAATGTTCTGCGATATATTTCTGCCTACGTTTTATTGTAAGGAAAAGTCAAATTTATAAAAATACTGCAAAAAACATTTTTTTTGTCATGTTTAAATTTCAAATAAGAGTTGGTGGTTTTGTATTACTGTCAATCTGTATGACACATTGTACGTAACTATGGTAACAAGCATTAGAATCACAGACAATCTTTCATTCATGTTCATTTTAATTAGGGTTACAGTGAAGACCTTGATGTGACGGTGCAAAATATTTATCTTGCTGGGGAAAAAAGGGAAATGGTCTCTGTAACAAAGAAGGGCACACATTTGGAGAACCTTTATGGCCCAGGTTGCACAGGGCTTATTGAGGGATTTGGATGTTTACTTTTTAAACTGAGCAATTGGAGCAGGGACTTTTATGTCCTGTCCCTTCTCCAGTTTCTTTTCACAGTCAATCAGGTAGTTGACTCCATCAATCAACAACTGGACCAGCTCCACCTGGTTACAAAGAACAGATTTCAGAGTCAATTTAAATTTCATACTTAAAAGTTTTCATCAACCTGATACTAATCAATAGTTGACCTCGGATTTTCCCAGGCGATCATTGTTGGAAATGTCAAATGTGTCTCCTGTGGCAGCTGTGTCTACACCTCCAGTGCCTCTTTTCTGCAGCCTCAGGTTGTTGAGTAGTTTGGAGAACCGTGGGTCCTGCATTGGATTTTCAGATGAAAGAACACTTTTTGCTTAGCCATAAAGATTTACTTATTTTTCAATACAATATCAAAATATGTGGTACCTGGCTTAGCTTTGGCAGCCGCACATGAACTCCTGCTCTAAGGCCAGTGCCCAAATTGGAGGGACATGTTAGGATGTATCCGAGATGCTCATTCCACATGAATTCCCAGCCCCTCTCTTGGATCAGATGCTCCACCTTTAGGGATTAACATACGGCGTTAAAGTGGTGACTTATGCCCACGGGGCATAAAGGTGGTCACTTATGCCCATGGGGCGTACATTTTGTACAAAGGTGTACTTTCTTAAGATACTGAATACTCTTTAATGTTTCTGTCCTTTTACCTGTTTGAGTCCTCTACAGAACCTCTCAAACACCCGCTTCATGTTGCCACCTTTCTCCATAGAGATGACTCTGGTGTGGTCTTCCTCATTGATCCAGATTAGGAAGGTCTTCTCGTTGTTGTGCCTGAGGAGAACAGTGAGAGCAGCTAAATCTGTAGCTCTTGAGGTAAAACACTATTGAGCACAACTATCCAAATCTCTACTGTAATATGTAATATCATGCGGCACATATTTTATGAGTCAAAACTACTTTGAAAGAATGTCACACTGAAAACTACATGCGGCAGAGCATGCCCACCCTACCAGATGCCCCTGGCGTCTGGCCAGTCTCTGGCCATAAAGGCACATGTCAATAATGGAGACACAGGCTTGTCAAACAGGAAATGGTCCTGGGATCAATAGACAGGGTAGAGACAGGGTGAGAAAGGACAAGTGACAGAAGGAGTGATTGTAGGATTGTATCACCACCAAAATTCAAATTTTGTTCTGTTTCTGTAATTGTACATTCAAGGGGGAGAAGAATTGACATGTTTTGGCCTTACCAGATCCCCCTGGCATCAGGCCAGTCACGGGCCATGAAGGCCGAGGTTAGCAATGGAGATACAGGTTTGTCAAAGAGAAAGTGGTCCTGGCAGCATAAATGTATTGGAGGAGAAAGTATTAAGCTTAAATTTGGGAGCAGTTCCTTGTGTTAGGCACAAATGTAATGTATTATTCATTTATTCATATGGACTATTTCTTTGATGATATCTGTATTTGTGAGTATAGTGGAAGAGTATGAGTTGTTTGAACATACATCTATCAGTTGCTGCTGCTCCTGTTCTGTCATGTCACCCAGGCTGTAGTAACGTCCAGCTAGGTCATCCTTCAAACCAGCCAGGGCTGTCACCACCACCCGCTCCACTTCACGGCGCTCAGCCCTGGAGCAAGCTGGAGGCAGGCTTAGACCGCGGATACTGCGGCCCGTACGCACACGAGAGGACAGCACGTATTTCTCGTCAAACATGCCATTTGTTATCTGGGCAGAGGACACTACATTGTACACTACATCTGAGAGGGTGATTTAAAAAGTAGACAAAGCACCTTGGATGCATCCAGGTCAGTTGGGTGTATCATGGTTCTTGGATCATAGCCGTTATGTCTGTCAATGATGACAGGCGTGAAGAGGTCAGAGAACACCTAGAGAGAAGGGTCAAACAACACTGTGGAGAGGCTTGTATCGTGCACCACAGAAAAATGTTGTAAGAAGATATCAGACCTCATAGCTTTCCTCGTCACCAGCAACACAACCCACAGTCTTTATAAATGGGTGGCCTGGGTTGTCCACTCCGGTCTGAATGCTCTGGTCCAGGGTCCAGTTGTTTGGAGTGACCTTGTCTCTCAGTTTGGCATAAATAGCTGGAGACAGGGCGGCAGCCATGCAGTTGTTGTGTTTCCTCAGGTCTGGGTAGTCAGAGCTACACCAAGGACCACAGGTAGAAGTCATTCTCAGTTTATGGATATAAGTCAGTATAGCTTTATTTTGCAGTTGTAACCTCCTTTATACATTTGAATTACACTAAATAACTATTGCGGCAATGTAATTTGTGACTGGAAAACAATTAAATGGCTGGACACATGGTGTTTGTTATATCCTTTAAGCCAACAGAACTATACAGAGGAGATGGAAATCTGTGACATTGAGGGTGAGTCAAGGGCAACACTATGAAACTTGAGAATGTCAGAGATCTTGTAAGACTGCTTCTGCTCTATCACTTCTTCATTTTACTTGGAGATGTTAATTAAGCATGTATTCAAGCATCTTTTAAAAATGTATTACTTTCCTAGTGTTGATGGTGTCATTGTTCTTTTGTCAGCCACAGGTTTTGAATAAGACTTTTTAAGCATCTGATGTGTAATTTTCTGTGCATTTGTAGTTTGTTTCATACCTGGGAGGATACAGCTTTGTCTTTGTCTCAGCGGTCAGAGAGCCACCTTCACTTAACAGGAAGCCAGTGGCCATAGTTCCAGCACCAAGGCCAGCCAACAGGACGGCCTTGTTACGGCCTGAAATCAGGCGTGTGAAAGAGCTCGCCATCCTTTGTCTTTTTAGTCAAAGAGCTGGAGATCAAGGATTGAAGAATGAATGACACTGATGTAACACGTACAACCGGTGTGCAGATTTGTACTGGTCTGGTGCAGTAACAAGCTTAGAAGGGGAACGGTGGGGGCAGATCCTCTTTAGCCTCATTATCACCCAACATACAAAATGGCCCAGATGACATTTCTACAATAAAACATTCTCAGTCACAATTTCCATTTTGATAACAAGTTGTCTTTACCAATAGTGATGTTGTATGCATGAAAATGTTTTCCCAAAAGTGCAATTTAATGGATGGTGTAAGTATTACATTACATTTTTAATACAATCTTTATGTCAAAGAGACATAATCTCTGGTTTCTCCTTACGAAAGGCATGTTATCTCTTTGACTTTGCGTTATTTTTGAGAAGGCACCAAGGACATGACTACTACTGTTAATCCCAGTTTGAACAAGTCCTTGCTGAGCCCTTTGAAGGGTTTCCTCACGAAGACGTTCACAGTTATTTAATTTTTTTACAAGTTTTTTCTTATTTTTATTTTTTTAAGTGGTTCTGCTAATATACACCAAAGAACTTCAGAAGTCTGTTCATGGGTTATATTTATAGATCACTGTGGGGCTCCATGCTTCTATGCTGTAGTGCCAAGCCGTCTCTGGCTCACGGCTCAGTGACATTCTGGACCTGTTACAGGACCAGACCCTTGTGACAGAAAGGGGAGGTTCAGAGCAGCAGGTTCATTGTCAGTCCTGATTATATTTTTCACATTTTAGGATCAACACAAACTCTGTGCCAGTGCAGAAAATGGATACATTTTCATGATTCTTTTCATCAGACTAAGATGTGACAAGGATGAGACCTTTCACCCCCCACAGCTCACGAGACATAAAAAGTCTATCTTCAACAACAACACACTCTAAAACTCAAAAATAGACTGACTGTTTGATACTTTGCAATTTGAGTTGTATGTAGAAGAATTAGAAATGAAGAAAATGAAGGTACAGTACCTGTAGAGTGCTGCTCGGCCTGTAGCAGGAGGTCTCCAGTTAAAGAGCTTTTCAGCTGCCCATAAGGGCTCCACCCCTCACAGAGGATTAGTTACTTGAAGCCAATCCCTGATAACCATACAGGAAGGTCTGAACACAACCTTGACCTTTTGTAGCCATTACGCCCTCAACCCTCAAGTTTTTTATTTTAGATTTTATTATCAACTGTACAAGGAAATTGCAACATTAGTTATAATTAATAAATAACAGTGAAACAGTCAGAAAGCAACACCTATAATGACGTTAAGAGTTACATATCTAATAAACAAAAATACAAGGGAAGCCTGGCTACAAATGAGAGAAGCTTGCTGTAAACATGTTTTTAGTCTGATATGTTTTACAGATATTGTATTATTTTTCACTTAAATATATAAAAAAATTAAACATAACATAGCTATCTTACACTCTGTTAGAAATCTTCAGAGGTACAATAAAAAATGCCTGTACAAGGATTGTTGCAAACAAAAAAAACTTGAAACAGAATTTCAATAAACTTTGTTTTGGATGATGTCTGAAAGAGACTGGGTACATTTACCAGGCAAGGAAAAATTGGGTAACTAGAATAATCAGATAACCGAAAATTAGATCTGAATTTGGTTTGTGTTTAAATGCACAAAATAAATCTGATTATCCAAAACACCTGATGAAATGTGTCAGTTATCAACAGAGTAACTGTTGTATTTGGATGACAACGTACAATGAACTTTAAAAACATTTTAAATTAATCTTTTTCATTGCCACATTAGTTTGCCCTTCTGTGAACAATCACAGAGAAATCGGATTACTCACATCAGATATAACTGAAATAAGATACTAATCCGATTTTTGGTGTGCCTGCAAACATATTTTATAGATTGTATTGGAAGAATTACAATAATTCCTATAGTATGTTAGAACAGTTGCAGAAAGTTTTAACTTCCATGACCACATAATGTATTAAAATGTAACATTGTATGACAAACATTGGCGCAATATTCATTCAAAAAGGCACTTTTTCACCTGAGATCATTAGAGGCAGTGCAGATGAGCAACACTTGCATTTCCTCTGTTGACACTACAATAAAATGTGTGCTTTCTGATGATTCTCAGCTCGGAGGGACTCGAGGTTCAATATTCAGTGAGAGATCATAGAGTGTGTCTTCATCCATTACCAGTGACTTATCCAAAAGGAACTGTGTCACCTAGAAAATGAGGAAGCATCATATTGCCTGTGTTAAACAAAATAATTACACAGTGACAATAACCTCATCATACCTTTGGCTGGTGCTCTATCCTGTAGGGGGACTGCTGAAACTGACGAATCTCTCGAATAATATGAGATATCTAATGCAAAGAGCGAATAATTAATTAGGTATCTGTTTGAGACATTTAGCATTTCAAAATCAATTGATTTTGTTTACCATCCTCATTTTGGAAAAGTTCACCAAACCATCCTCAGTAAAATTCGGTGTTCCTTCCTCAATAAAGGCCAGGTCTGTGAGATACATGCCCAGGTATGGGACACATGGAGGGTTACAACTGCAAACATATCAAAAACAGAATAGTTTTCTCTTTTAAAATAGGGTCAAACTGTATAATCATATATTTAAACAAATATTTTTGTTGTTGTTTATTTACTTTTTCAGTGTTTCTCTGAGATTTTTAAACCTTCCTTCTGACAATACTGTTTTTTGCAGCCTGTCCATGAGAGCTTTTGTCTAAAAAAACAACAACAACAACTTTACACAGCTCTACACAACATATTAGTGAGCTTTGCAGAGAACATATCCAACCTGTTTGCAGACTTTGGCCCATGTCTTTTTCAGTCTGTAGATGGCGCTGCGGTTAAGGGCAGAAGTGATCTCAAGCACACCATTGTAGTTGTTGAGGCAGCGACAGATATCTGCCACAGCTAACCACTTCTCTATGGCGCTGGCTCTGGAGCCCACATCTGTGTTGGCCATGATCTGAGAGGCCACCAGGTTACTCATCTGCAGGCAACAGACGTCTTCACATTTAAGGACCCTTTACGCTCTTTTAAAAACATGTCGGTTAAGAAGCTCCCACTATAACCAATGATGAACCGGTAAACCAAGTCAGAAGATACTTTTAAAATACATTTAGAATTTATGTCATATATTTTACTTTACTGTTGGGGAATAATGGGAAAGTGACGTCACTGCTTTGCACATAAAACATTTACCTCATTGAAGTGCTGACTAGTCTTCATGATGTAAGGGGTGCGCTCTGTCTTGTCAGCCTTCATCCAGCCCTGGCCCAGGAACTCCCTTTAAATATGTATGAATTATCATCATGAAAACAATGTCTTAATGCTGACCACATCTGTTTATGGTGTGGGTAAAACAGCTGTTACTATATAGACTTTACTCACTCATAAGGAATACTTCTAAACACTATGTGGTCCAGCAGTGTAATTTGTTCTGCCAGCTCCATGGCAGAGAGCGACTCAAAACCTTCAGTCCTGGGGCTCTCTGCCTAAAATCACAAAAAGTACACTTATACACTTCACAGGCTGTCAATACAGTTAGAGTTAGAGTTCATTTTGTCACACAAGGGTCAACGGTCTCACCACAAGACTTCAAAACATTTTAGATTAACCCACAACACGGAATAACATTTTTATGAACCAGTTGTCTACAAAACTATGACTTTGACCAATAGTTGTGATCTTAATCAGACAATTTTATAGTGGTGAGATATTCTAACAAGTTGTGTACCAAAATAAGTACCTCTCTTACCGCAATGAAGTGAAGAAGAGGACCGCTTTTCTGAGTCAAAAACATAACATCTTGTTAATTACTTCATGAATCAACTAAAGATTGTGTATTCAAATGCCAGGGAACTATGGCATACTAACCAACTGCAATATGTCTTCAATCTTAAGCTGGCCATCATCTTGATCTTCTTGAGAAAGAGCACTGCAAAGCAACCAAAACCAAGTAAATTGATTTTTTTCCCTTTTATAAAAAGGCTTTTGTTTTTGTAATACCTCAATATATTTGTTGTGGCTTTTCGCTCCTGAGGCAGAAGGTCTGGATCTTTAAGCACTTCTTCCAGAAGACAAATCACACCAAACTTCAGTTCACAGTTCATTTCAAAATCCTGAAAAAGATAAGAAAATTTTTATCCTATTGTTGACCTGAGCATGCTCATCAAGAAGAAACCTTTCATAGCGGATGAGCATGGACAAATGTTCATGTAGATGCAAACTTACCTGAGAGTGCTTTGACACCCAATGCCGCAAAACATTCAGGACTCTGTTGGTGGCAGCGCGTCGAATAATGAATTCTTTATCACAGTTTTTTTCTGAGCTGCTAAAACCTAGGAAAGGGCAGTTTTGAACAAATTACCAATGGTAGTAATGTCTAAAAGAAAAAAAAATGCTGTCACTTTTGTGTAGTATAATTGTGTCAGTAGCAGTAGTGTGTTGATGTGTTTACCCTGGGAGCTGCTGTGACTGGCAGCTGCAGTGGCAATGGCAAATGCTGAAGCTGGTGACATTGTACAGCGAGGATTGTCTCCCGAGGTCACTGCAATAATAATAGTGAACATTAGGAAGTTTGTATATTAATGTCTAAGCTTGTACTATTATATACATTTACATCATGGTGTTACCTCCTCTGTAGCGCAGGTGTCTGGGTGTGGAAGGTGAACGACAGGGCGATATGTCACCTGACTCACTGCTCCCCGAAGTCTCGGGAATGAACTTGTCAAGAGATACCGTTTCAAGCACAGCTGTTGGCAGCCATATTATGTTAATGATATGTTAAACCACACAGGACACAGTGCATAGTGAAACGATTTGTCCACAAGAGATCAAAATTCACAATTCAGATCACATTGGAGGCCATATTTAAAACTGGCATATTTGCCAACACATGTGGTGCAGTCATGTGGATGACAGTGTGATCATGTTATGGGCTCCTACCCCTGCGGATGCTGCGCCTCAGCTTCCCACAGAAGGCTTCAATGCGAGGCAACTCTCCACTAACATCGTCCCCAGCAGATGGGCTCAGCTCTGGGGAGCTGGGACCACGGCTGAGGTCCAGAGGCGCCTTGGTGCAGAAAGGTGGTGGAGAGGACATCCCTGAGGCTTGTGGTAGGCTAGGAGAGCGCTTGGCAGTAGGCGGAGGAGAAGAAAAGCCAAAGGGGGTTCTGGTCATCATGGGAGGGGGAGAGGAGATGCCTGGACAGTTAATGGATGTGGGCGAGTTGGCTGCTGATGAGGAAGGGGTGATGGTCAGATCCAGGGCTGATACCTTGGGACCAATTGGGGAGCTGAGGGAGAGCTTCCTACTGTGCACAGGAGAGGAAGTCCGGGAGGGAATGGACAAAGGAGGAGGAGAGGAGAATTTGCGGCACAGTCTTGGAGATTTATTGTTCAAGGGGTCAGTTCCCCATGCTCCCTGGTTGGTGGCAAAGAACAGCTCCAATGACCTGTAAGAAAAAAAAGCAATGCTCTGTAACTACTGTTCACAATGACAAGTAGATGACACAACCTGGTGAGAGTATGTACTTGGACTGATCCAGGGCAAGCTGAGTGATCTTCAGACTGTAGTCAGGACAAAGTGACATAATGGAAAGACGATCACATGAATGTTGTTCAATCCTGGGGCCATGATAGATTAAGTAGATGCAGTGATGGGACAAAGACAATGAGGTGACTTAATAACAAAACACACAATAAATGTGATGAAAAATGAACAAGAGGTTGGGAAAACAACAGAGATGTTTGGTAACAAGTACCTCACTGGTATTGAGGTGAACGGTTTCTTATAAATATCGGCCAGTTTGTCGATGACCACAGCCGCAGTAGTAAAGATCCTGTACGTGTGCAGGAATGTGTTGAGAAAGTCGATGGACAGGAAGCGCAGATCAGTGAGGCGCTCAAGTAGTCGCTCCACACTGGCGTACCGGATTTGAGGGACCTTGCATGAGTTAAGGGTCTTACTGAAGCATATGTCTACATCATCTTTATGCAGCCGGGCATCTGATCTGAATATAAGAATATTAGTTGTTTGTTACAAGAAGCAAATTGTTGTTATTTATGTCTAGTGTTTTCTGTTAAAGGTAGACTCACTTGATCATGTGTGGCACAGAAACTATAGAGTTGTCTTCAAACACACTTGTCATCAAACCATTGCATCGGATATTATCAATGCACTAAAGGACATAGTTAATTGATTCCGTAAGTTTCATGTGCAATCTAAATGCACTAATTGTATTTAAATGAATTAGAATGTAAACCTGGCTGATGTCACTTGTCCAGGCAGCCTTCTCCTGACGTGAAGGAGACAACAGGACCACAGAGAAAGGCTGTCCATCAGGAGGCTCCACCACAATCTTAAACTGCAAATGGTTGAAGCCCTGACCTGCTGCATTGTCTGTTAAAAAAAAATGACATGAAGAAAAAGGTTAAATTCCTACTAAGTCTCAAAATGACAGAATGTGCCTTATACTCACAGTCCTCATCACTGACATCGAGTTCTTCAATTAGAGTACACTCAATAAGAGACAGCGTGCCCCCTTGCTGTTGGATGAAGAAAACAATTATTAGCAA
This sequence comes from Chaenogobius annularis, assembly GCA_015082035.1. Lineage (NCBI taxonomy): Eukaryota > Metazoa > Chordata > Actinopteri > Gobiiformes > Gobiidae > Chaenogobius > Chaenogobius annularis. The sequence goes on along the minus strand of BJKM01000405.1, from coordinate 351,276 downwards.
TATTAATAAAAATTGAATGCACTATTCATTGTGTACCTTAAAACACGGAACTGTATATGTGGCTGACCTTGAGCAGGTGAAGTTTCCCCCCCGATGTGCGAGTGCAGATGAGCAAATGCTTGGTAAACAAAAAACACTGTCTCTCTCCTTCTTTACGAAGGGACAGAGAACCCAGACGGACTTTGCTGAGCATGCCTCGTTCACTGCTGGATGGCAACTGGATTAGTGAGCCTACAAAAGTGTTCCAAAATCAGTGTTTATAGAGTTTTAGAATCTCCTGTGAACTGAGAAACCTTTTGCCCACCTTGTCTTACAAAGGTCTGACTTGTGTCCAAAAGGATGTCACAGCCCTCTACAATCATTCGTTCTATGGCCAGGTTCTTCCTGATGTTCTCTGTGTCGCTGACTTCATCATGCATCATCCTGTAAACACAACAGCACCAACCCTTAATGCACCAACACTTACTGTAAACTAAAACACCACATTTACGTACTTGGATAGCTCCTCCAGTTTAGATTTGGCAAACTCCAGGCTCTTGCGCTCCACATGTTCATGAGGTGTATGTGCCAGCAGCTCGTGGAGCGTGATAATGTATCGAGGAATCTGTGACATTTAAATTTGAAATAGTACTCCGAGAACAAAAGTTAGTGCGTGAAGATACTGTATGTAGGTACTACCTGAAACATGGGGTATGTGAGGAAGGTTTCCAGCATACGGCCCTCACAGGCGGCATTGGACTCGTACTGTTTGAGAAGTTTGTCAAAATCTCTGTTCTGTTTGCAGTTGGCTAGAACTTGAAGGCTGTACTGGTGATTACGCACAAACTCCTGGTATATGTTCAGCATAGGCAGCAGAATATCAAACAGGTCAGCTGAAAACAAACATATCAGATGAACTAAATATACTTACCAAAATTGTGTCTGGCACTACAATTTAAATGTACACTGTCTTGTCACTTTTTGTTTTCTGCACGGGGGCTCATATTGCTTTCTGGGCCAGTGACACACAGTATGTTTAAATTTTGTTTAAGTTCCCCAACTCTTTGATTGATGGGCAAGATATGTTTTGTTTTGTTGTTGGTGGTATGTTGATAAATGTGTTCAAAATTGAGCCAATGTACTGGACAAAAAGTAGATACAAAACAAACACAAACAATATGAAATATGGTTTCTGAAAGTACAAATTACATAGAGCTCACCCAAAACCAGAGTTGGCCAGTTGGCAATCCGAGCCTTTAGACCTTGGTGAAAGATTTCATGCAGGAACATAATGGTCTCACTAAGGAAAGGAGAAAGTTATTGATACAACTTGACTTTCATGTGCCAGAGAGACTTTTGAACACACCTGTTGAGGAAGATGCTGCTGACGTCGTCGTGACTGATCGGAGGCTTCTTGGAGCTGGCGGCCATCCTCAGCGGCCTAAGGAAACAGTTGACCAGGATGGACAGCTGGTGGACATACTCAGTCTCTGCCTCCACCATGTTGAAGACAATGTGGTTCCTCTTCCTCATGCTTTCCGCATGAGGGGAGCAGATGTAATCCTGGACAATGATCTTCCACTTTCGTCTACAAAGCCAGCCACGCAGGAAACTTTGGACCTGCCCAGACAATGTAATTTATACCAAGACAAGTTTTCTATATACTATCATACTGATCGTGAGTTAACTTACTTTTTTTATCTTTTTAATATCTGAGTCTTCCTCCTCTTGATTATTCTGGTAAGGCAACATATTTTCCTTGGTTTTGTTCAGCACTACAATCTTGAAACAACAATGTTTATATGAATACATTGCCCAGGAGAGTAAATTATTCATAAGCTTCAAAGCAGATTCTGTGTTGTATGATGTGGTCCTGCTGAGCTGTTTATTTTTATGGAGCACAATCTGATCGTAAGCATTTTAGCAACACATTAAGCACTTTTATATAGTGTTGTGTGTTTGAAGGCCTGACCATGTGCTAGTATGAATGTGTGTATGCATGCGTGTGCACAGATGTGCTTTAGACATGTGTACCTCGGCTTTGAGTCTCTCTATCTCTGTGTCCTGGTCCTCCAGCTGAGTGCGCAGCTGATTGGCTGCAGTTTTCTCAGTCTCCATGATCTGCACCAGGTGGATGTACTTTTGCATCAGGATCTCGCGCTCAATGATGATGTCCGAGTAACTAAGGCATTAGCACAGTGTTTGAAACAAGCAGCCGTTTGTGTGTAATCAACACCAAACGCATATTGAATGAATCAAAAGTTAACCACTTCTATCTTAAATGTAATGTCAAATGAGGAGTAAAAAACCCTGCATTTGCCAGATAAAAATAGTAAGAGGTGAAATGAGAGGTTGAGTGCACAAACAAGTCTGTGATGTAACGTTTCTAGCCATACAGTGCCAGCGTGGCCTAAATATGAATTGCTGCCAGCATAAATACACACACTGATGAAAGTTATGGTATTGTTACGAGTATGAGAACTGAACATATCTCAATAAGGAAAGTTTTCACAGGATTACACAACCTTTTCAGAGGGAAATATCAAAAGCTGGGGCATCACTAACCTCGCCTGCTGGATGCACTCCACCCACTCATTACTGTCGCATTCTTCCTCAGATCGAAGCTCCAAAGGCTTTTGTCCATCATGACCAAAAATAATCAGGAAGTAGTGCTGAAAAAAGAACATAAAACATTCAAGCAACACTCCTACATATTACTATTAGGCCTACTAGACCGGCCATACACTTTTAATGTTATCATAATAATTTATATTGACCCACCCTTTTCAGTTGATCATTTTTGCTTTCAATTCTTTAGTTTGGTCATAACCTACTTGGCCGATCCATTGGCCTAGATCAGTGGTTCACATTGTCTGTCTAAATGATGAACGATGTGTCTGTGTCGGGGAAACATTGGCCTGAATTGTGAACATATCGCCTGCACGGAGGTGCTAACTAGCCTAGCCTATTGCTACTGGTAGAAGCGTATTAAAAACTTAACCATTTCACTGATCTATTGGCCTGATGTGATACTGTTGTTATTCATTTTCATTATTCATGCATCTGTGAATTCCCCACGCTGAAACATAATCTTCCAGGTCATACATTTCATTTATGACCTATACTTATGTAAATCCCCTTGACATGGATACGTTTTGTGTGTTACTTGGAAATGCAGGAGATTGACTGAGCCTGGACTCAATCATCCCATTGAGTTTGGCCCAAGCAAACTACATATGTAACCAAAAATATATGGATTATATTGCATTTCAAGTTCATCCACCCCATTCAGCGGGATGGAGCCTGGCCTGATTGACATAATAATAAAGACTGAATAAACAACAAGTGAGGCATGACAACACCAGGGCGCCACACCAAATCATGCGTTTCCCAGTGATGAAAAGCAAGCACCGTTAGCGCGATCAACATTTCAAAACAAAGGGTTACTGCCTTCTGTCATTAAAGGAAATGGCTTGATACCGTTTACACATCACAATGATTATGAAACATTATTTTAAAGAGAATATAATGTACATTTCAACACAAAATAATAGTTACTGTCATTCAGTTGTAGTCATCTGAACTCGTTTCGACTCTCATCCAAGAGTCATTCCCTATCTGTGAAGTTTGAGAATTCAGGTTTATATCCTACTCTGTGAAAGCCCTGCCCACAGGGCGGGACCCCTGATAATGGGCCGTCGAAATCAACGGGGATGGGCCTATTGTTCACTGACTTTGGCTCCCTCATCTCTGAGTCCCTTTATTAGCATCAGAATGCCTCGGGCGTCTCCAGGGTTTCAACAAACCATTATAAACAACTAGAAGGTTGAATCTTAAACCTCCATTACGATTCTCTTTTTTAACAAAGATTGCCTCCGTAACTCTTTCAGGATATAAACCTGAGTTCTCAGACTTGTTTCACAGATTGAGAATGACTCTCTGATGAGAGTCAAAACGTTTTGTTTTTTCTAAAACAGAGTCCAGATGACTACAACTGAATCTTTTTCTACAATGGAACACTCCTGGACGAATGAGGGATTACACCGACAGTTACTCTATGTTAACGTGTGGTTTTATATTAGTTCTGATATACACGACCATTCTAAACTATTCAGGAAAGATCCAATTGTTTCCTATTTATGTGATACTAAATAAATGTATTCATTGATAAAATGTATATCTAGATTAGGGCCAAATGCAACCCTCAACCCAATTTTTGTTGGCCATCAGGCTTCATGATAAAATGTCTCAATGAGCCTACGCTAGAGCTGCAAGATGAATCACAATCAAATCAAAATTGCTATTTTAACGGACGCATTTAGCAAATCGCAAGGACTGCAATTTTTTAAGTTTACACTCATTTCACAACCACAATCACACAAATCTTATTCTGCATAAAAACTGCTAACCCTTAAATTTAGATTTGATCAAACATGTTTTGAAATGTGATTCTGTTATTAGTCGGTTCATTGGCCTATTTCAGTCCTTTCTCCTGGACATGTTTAAAATGTGTAATCTAAACAGCATCCTAAAACCTAAATCACAAATCTAATCGCAATACTTCAAACAACTATATATTTCTCCCAAATTGTGCACCATAAGCAGTACTTTTTACGGCAAATTTGGAAAACCTCCACTATCGTAACAGTATTAGTATCCAACATTTTGGTGGTAGACAAGTCTTATATTGATGTCTATTTATATGTAAAGATGTAGCTCAGGCCAATACCGGCAATATCTACATTTTTATAACTCACTGAATTGATCACCAATGGCCCTGCACTTTGATATGCTGTACAAAAAAACATTTCAACACTCTTGGTCTAGATATTAGTTTGTGTTCATTTTCATTTTGTGTTCACCACTGTTGCCTCCTTCAGCTTCATCGGCGTCACCATCACCCAGGATGGTGATGCCGATGATCAGCTCCCTCATCAAGAAGGCCCAGCAGAGGATGTCATTCTTGCTGCAGCTCAGGAAAGCCAAGCTGCCAGTGCAGATGATGGTGCAGTTTTACACGCCCATCCTCACCTCCTCCATCACCGTGTGGTACGCTGGAGCCACAGCCAGGGACAAACAGAGACTACAGCGCATTGTGCCTCTGCTGAGAAGGTGATCGGGCTGCAGACTTCCATCTCTGCAGGACCTGTACGTCTCCAGGGCTCTGGGACGAGCAGATCGGATCACAGCTGACCCTTCTCACCCTGGACATGGACTATTTGAGCCACTCCCCTCAGGCAGGAGGCTACGGTCCATTTGGACCAGAACCTCCCGCCACAAGAATAGTTTTTTACCTCTGCTGTTGGTCTCATGAACACTTCTTAACACCTGCCACTTTAACTATTATTCAAACCAACAACCACTCATTGCACTGCTCATTTTTTGCACTATTCTCACCAACTGTAAATTGTCTATATATTCAAACCAAGTCTATTTTATTCTATTTGTAAATTCAAAATGTTATGCATTCCCTTTTTTGACATATTTTGCTACTATTATTATTCATTATAGGAGTACTAACTCCTGTGCCATCGTGCCATATAATGATGGAAAGGATAATACAGCATACTGTTATGTACTAAAGACGTATAGGCGTTTAGTACATAACAGTATGCTGTATTATCCTTTCCAGTTAAGACGTATAGGCGTTAACTACAACTTCAAACATCAATAACTCTAGAAACAAACAATACATTTTGTAAATTTGCTCTATATTTTTTGGGGAATGTAAGCCAATTTTTATTTCTTTTTTTCATTTTGCAAAATGTCTGACTGACCATTCAAAATCACAACAAATCCCCGCTCTGTCGTTTAGCCGTTTTCTCTCCTGAAAACATCCTTGCTGCGGCTTGGAACTGCCAGAGATCAGCACCATATTGGACATTTATTTGGCCTACATGTTATTTATCAATGACATTGTTTGATAGAATAATTCCTAGTAATTATGAGTTTCTGGTTTTGTCATACATTGATAAACATTCATAACATTTTAAGTTGACTTTGGGAGAATGTATGTGATGGTAAGGCTAACACTGGGAGAAAGTAGGCCTGTGTAGTAATGATGTAACGATAAGCGGCTGAGAGACACTTGCGTGTGCTGGACCAGAGAGGCTTAAGGGCTTGTGTGTGTGTGTGTGTGTGTGTGTATGGGGGAGGGACGCTTTATGTAACCACTACGGCCTGTAGATCTCCATGCACTGCTAATGCAGCTTCCCCCGAACACAAGCCCACTTTAAATGACTGGATAACAAAGAGGAAGGCAGGATACTATCAGTCGATCTGCAGTGGACAAAAGATAATCTGGAGCAGAATAATTCATATCCCTGCAGTTTAGACGACACAATCCACAACACTACAAACCCAATGTTGATTCATCAGTTATCAGCAAAGGTGAAAATGTTTGCACGTTTTATTGGCTCCAGAAAGCAATGCATTAATACTACTTTGAGTTTCATAGTTAAGATAAGAGTATTCACTACAACAACACAGTGGAAGATTCCTGGTGTGTGCCACCAGCATGAATCTATAGAGATGGAAAAGTTTGATGTCGTCCTGTGGAATCTTTCAAGCATGTGTGGCCTTAATAAAGTACTGCAGACCATCCCACTCAATTTCAGAACTATGTATATGGGCCTCAAAACCCCTGCCATGGAGGCAACAAATGGATTTCTTTATAACATACTTCTGGGAAGGAAAAAGTCCAGTAAAAAAATGGACCGACGATTAAGGACTGGACCAACCACATAATCGACATATGGAAAATAGGAATCATTTCTGTCAAATTTGTCAAATTTGACAGAAACTGGACGAAATGGTTGTCTCATCTTCCTAAATTCTTATTTTCAATTTGACCACATTTGTTTCTTGCTGGGCTTTTTTTGTTTGTTTTGGTTGTTTTATGTTTTTTTTTTTTTTTTTTTAAGGAATCCTTTACTATTTGCAAGTAACAAAATGTAAAACCAGCTGACAGCATAATACTGAACTTTACAGTAAAGTACTGTGAAAATTACAGAAATCCTGCAGTGTATTGTTGCATTTGTAGCATCATAGTAATATTGATAAATAGCATTAAGCGCAACCTGCTCTAATGGTTTCCCTCAATACTGGGATAAACTTACGGATGCCCTGAGAGGCATATATGTGATCCATTGTCTAATTTCATGATTCCATGTTTTATGAATAAATCCATTCGATTATGCCATAAACTTTAGTCCACTGTGAGTTTGTATGTGGTTTCAGACAGTATCTGCAGGCGAAACACCAACAAACACCAAGGATGCCATTCTTAGTCAAGTGCAGCAGCAGAGCACCGGCGTGCTCAAACAAACAGTCCTGCCCCACATTTTGTGGTCCGTTGAATATAGAGAAGGTTGAAAATCAAAACCTCCTATCTGTAAATGTTTTGGCCAAAAGATTAAAAAAAATCAATTGAAAAAGAAATTCCTATCTGCATATAGGAATATGTCACAAAGCAAAACGTCCTATCTATAAAGCACTTTGAGGGCCTTGAAGGTGGAAAAGTGCTTTATAAATACACTGATCTGCATCTGCTCCAGAAAAAGCTCACATTTTGGACCTGTTTAAATTTCTGTCAGATTGTGTGTTTTTTCTCAATAACATACAGCAGGTGTGCCATTCTTAAGAGTTGATCAATTTAAAATATAAAATACAAATGATTATTTGTATATAATAAGCACTCTATTACACCTAATGCACCATTAGTAGAAAACATTAGTTGAAAAGTGTATTATACAATAAATAAGGTTAATTGAGTACCTTTGCAGTATTTTTCTAAAACAAAGTCCAGATGACTACAACTGAATCTTTTTCCACAATAGATCCATGTCTTAAGTTCGGGAGCAGGACCCGCATCTGTCGCATCTGTCACCAAGTCACGTTCCTACGTTGTGAATTTGTTCATTGACAATGGCAATAAATATATCCTGATTCCTGATCCTGAAGTCAGCAGACCGGCGTCCCGCCACGGATCACCCTCTGCTTGTTCTGGATTCAGATCCTCCCGCGCCTTCCCCGCAGCCTCGCTTATTAAGTGCGCTCTCTACCTCGTCATTCCTCTCTACATTCCTCTCCAGACTGCGTTTCCATCGCATCATTAACAAATCACATCGCTCAAACTTCTCTTTGACTAGCAAGTTTCACCTGCTCACTCTCGTTCCTGCCGCCTTCCTTCGCTCCCAGGAAGCGGAGCTCTCTCCACCCCGTCCACGCCGACGGGCCGCAGCGGCTCCTCCAGAAGAGCGAGTTTACCTTCACTGTTGTTTCGTTTCTCCCGCACCAGGTTGCGCATCACTTCTCCCCCAAAGCACGTCTCCGGAGCACCAGGTGTTGTTGCCAGACCTGATCACTCCTTTCAAGTAATTCATTAATTTATTTGCTAGCCCCTCGGGCTTCCAATAGTTGTCCTGACAGTGGAAGCTGGCATCTCTCAAAGGTAATGTCAAAAGAAATGAGTAAAAATTGTTTATTATTATTATTATTATTATTATTAATAATAATAATAATAATAATAATTTTAAAAATCACAAAATATATATAAAAACAAAACAAAAAAACTCTTTACCCACCCCTATTTCCTCCTCCCCCTCTCTCCCCTCTCTCCACTCTCTTCGACCACTAGTTTACTAGATCGTTTCTCCTCTGGTTTCGAGTTGCCATGTCCCTATTCCCGTCCCTCCTAACACCACTATGAAAAGGGCTTCTCCTCGGGCACCGCGTTGCCAGCTTCCAGTCGCTTCTCCTCGGGCACCACGCCGCTAGCTTCCAGTCACTTCTCCTCGGGCACCACGTTGCAAGGTTCCGCTCTAGCCACCTCAAGCACCGGATCGCTTTCATATCCTGGCGGACCGATTAAATCCCAGGTCAGCTTCTAGCTGGCCACAACTCTCCACCGTGTTCCGACTGCTGGTTCTAGCTCCACAATCTAGCTGCAATTGAAGCACCTCCGCCTGTCTGTCCGAGAGAGTTGAATCTCTTCTTCATCGTGGAACTCCTCAAAGTGTCTACTTTTTCCCAAAGAGGTTTGGTAGTTTTTTCCTTGCCGAGAAGGAGGGTCTAAGGACAGGTGAGCTGACTCATGCTAGCTTCGCTGCGCAGACCCATACCGCTTAACCTATTTCCATCATACCTATTTATTCATCCACTGGTTTCGTCTCGTCGTGGCCGCTCATCACAGATTGGTTTATATCGGTCTCGTCGTAGTATCGGCTGTTATCTCCTAATCCATTAATTCCCCACCGCCGGACACCGAGATTCCCCCTCCAGAGCCGCTGCCGGGTACAGAGATGCCCCCTCCAGAGCCGTCGGTCCTTCTACCTTCTGGGAGTTCCAAGACACCAATCTGAAACTAAACCAGCGCTGTCTTCTCGGGAACTTCTCCTCATGCTAAAAAAGTCCCTCTTCGGTCATCTCAACTTTGCCATGCAGATCATTTTCTTGTCTCAGCTCTCCTTGAGTGCAGACATGTTTTCCTCTGCTCCCCCGCTGCCTGCTACTTTTGCCTCTCTCGTTGTGTTTTTTTCTCTTTTTCTCTCTAAATCACAGTACGCCAGATCATCTGTTGTTCTCCGAAACAATGAATCTGATTGATTGGGCTCTGAGTGCACTGGATAAAGTTTTTTCCCAGAGAAAAGCTTCCCCGGGAGAAGCAACCTGCCCCGACGGGACCTTCAACTTGGGGAACGTACGGGACTCTTGGAATAACTGGCATGTCCTTTGCATTGAGCCTCTGCTCATAGAAGATGTGGAGGACCTATTCGTATTACGATTTATGATAGTGGGATTCCTACTAATTGGGCTTGGAGTCACACTGGTCTATCGGGAACTTGGGAAGACAGAAAAATTCACCCAGCAACTGTCTGACATCAACATCAAAAGGTTTTTGGATTTGAGTGAAAGGATGAAAGGACTCGAACAGAGACTTGAGCACATTGTGGTGCAACTCAATGATCTGAACCGTAACATCTTATTCCGGATCCCGGAGATAAAAAAAACTTTAGTAGATTCAATCAAGGAAACAGGAACTTTTCGCTATAAGATGGAGTAACTCAATGGATCAAGCTGATCGCACACAGAGGACCAGAAATGATAGGATTATAGACCACATGGTAACAATAAAGAAACTACTGTAATTTTACTGTAAACAAAGTGCTTCTAAACACCTATGTAGAAAAAGATTCAGTTGTAGTTATCTGGACTCCGTTTTAGAAAAACAAAATGTTTCGACTCATCCAAGAGTCATTCTCAATCTGTGAAACAAGTCTGAGAACTCAGGTTTATATCCTCCTCTGTGAAAGCCCTGCCCACAGGGCGGGACCCCTGATAATGGGCCATCGAAACCAAATGGGATGGGCCTATTGTTCACTGTGGGCAGGGCTTTCACAGAGTAGGATATAAACAGGAGTTCTCAGACTTGTTTCACAGATTGAGAATGACTCTTGGATGAGAGTCGAAACGTTTTGTTTTCTAAAACAGAGTTCAGATGACTACAACTGAATCTTTTTCTACAATGGAACACTCCGGGACGAATGAGGGATTACACCGACATGTTTCTAAACACTAACCAGATAAAACTTACCAATGTTTCTGACCTACAAGTGCCTCTAAACCCTGTTGTGATACACAGCGCATCAGCCATCAATGACAAGATTTACCTGCATTAACTCAAGTAGTATCCCAGGATAATTAGTGTAGCACTGAACAAGACTGAATCTAGGCCAGTAAGATGTATATCACAATCAAATCAAAAACACAATGAGCAAATTGCAATGACAGCAGTTTTAAGTAACATAATTTCCTTTGCAAACAACAAAATACCCTGTCCTACTGTGAGAAAAACCTGTAGTTTAACCTCCACAAACCTGTTCTGAAACAGTTCCTATTTCATTCTTCTCTCAAATGTTCATGACCTTGTTTAAAATGTAAACTTTGTAAACAAAATCCTAATAATAAAACTTAAATTGCAAATCTAGTCAATTTAGTCAGATTTGTAATAATTATGTGTAATTTAAACTTTTGATGAGCAAATAAACTAATTTGCTTTCCATCAGTTCCCCTCTAAACCGAACACTCCCAATAAAACCCTGGTGAAGACAAAAGTTGGTCATGAAAAGATCCTATTTTAAATAGATTACTTTGATCTTGCCTTGTGTTTTATCTGACAATGATGCTTTTTAAGCCTCTTGCGCTTTGTGGACCTCATCATGCCTGGATCAAACAATGTCTGCTCGTCTGTACTTTATGTCTATTTACAGGTACATGGCTTTTTCTGCACTGGGCGCTGTACAATATAGCAAAGCTGGAGCAAAACAGACCCCTGCAGCTCTAATGCCACCCTGTCACACCAAATACACTGCACCTGTCTGCACTTTCATCTTCACCACGCTCCAGTAAAAAGGCCATGAACCACTTCAACAGCGGCTACACAACAGGGTCAAAGATGGCACTCCAAACCAAATCTGAAATTGAAAGGAAAAACATAGACCTTGTAGGCTATTTGTTATAGAAAGGTTAATATCGAGACGTTGCTGTGTTTTTTTGTTGTTTTTTTTTAAGTGTAGATTATACAGATCTCAAACACATATTTGAAACAATGCACACAGAGCAAAAAAAAATTATATATATATATATTTATATTTATACATATACATATACATACATATACACACACACACACACACAAACACATATGGATACACATACGAGGATACTGTTACAGGAAATGTACTCACTGAAATCTTTACATTTACTATCCTAGATATAGTTGATACATGATATATTTATGAATTGTGTAGGCAAATGAGCGTTCCTTCCAGACTTTGTCCAGCCCAGCTGCTGAACCTGCAGCAGCAACACTTCAGTCTGGGTCATGTTATTAGTATAGGGTCATCAAAACAACTCAAAAATATTTGCTTCTTTACTCAAAACGGATGCAGATCACATGTTGCCAACTAAGTCTGCAATAATCAGAACGTAGGGACCTAAAACATATATGTATTTAAAAAAGATCACTGAGTTGAGTTCAAACTTATACCTGCAGTCTCTCGGGCGGGTCTCTACTTGTGACGGACGCTTTCGGTGCTGGTGCGCGCTCACACGTGCAGCCCTCCAGCAGGTAGATGCCCGACGGTCTGACGCTCTGGTCGTTCTCAAAGTAGAAGAGAACATTTTGATACAGGGCGAAGAACTTCTCGGCCCAGCGACCGTTCTCTGTTGTCTTCTTGCTCAAGAAGCCCCGCTTGGCGCCCTCTTTACGGGCAATTACTGAAAGATATAGAGCGTGTCCTTCATTGTATCGCACGCTCTTCTGCATTTCACCGTAGTTTCACTCAGTTTCAACGTGGAGCCAACTTCAAATAGTAGACTTGTGACCTGAAACTTCAAGTGACGTGCTTATCGTTTGCTAAAACATTGTTTAAAGTGAAATGCAGAGCAACGAATCGGCCAAAAGGTCTATGTCCGTTTGTTGTGCAGGTAATCCAGGTTTGCCATGGCATGAAGAAGTTGTGATGTCCATGGAGCTGCGCAAATCAGTCCTCCGCTGATCCGTGCGTGCGCTCAGAGTGGCCCCATGCGCTGAACTCCAGCTGAGTTCACGTGCGCCAGAAAAGACCCTCTGGGGCAGCCCTCCCTGTCTGGGATGCAGTTGTAGAGTCCCACCAGCGTCGCGCAACAAAAATAGACACATAGAACAGACGGTGAAAACAGAATCACGACGAGATCAGCGGTAATCGGCTTTGACACCAATTTAAAGAGACAGGTCCCGCTCCCGCAGTGCTGCCGGGCCCGCGCGCGTGCCTCCGCCTCATCACATGCACGATGGGTCAAAAGTTTGTGTCAGATATGGAGAAAGGAAAGTTACGTGATTATATTGTTGCTTACTGCTCGTAAATGTTGAACTAAGGCATTTTTTCTTGTTTTCTGATTAGTTGTAATGTTATTCAGTTGGTTTAGGTGCAGTGCAACATTTTTCATCATTTACAATCAAAACATTGAGCCGTTCTTGTGGGGCCCTGGTGGCTTTGGGGCCCTAGCAGTTGCTTGTTCCGCTTACAGGGTACGATTTATAACTTGATAAACATGGCAAAAATGCCTGCAAATGTATCATTTAAACAGCCATTTTCAAAGTAAGGGTCAAGAAGTAGTGCTGCAGATTTACTGAATTTGATATGTTCAACAAATTTGAATTTATTGTTCATTATTGTTAAGTGTAATTGCATGTCCAATTGAAATTGTGAAGATTAAAAGTATTCCTGATGTCCTGCTGAATTCAACCAAATTGACATAGATATTATTATAAACTACAATTTAAACAGTTTACAATATAACCTCAATCAAATATGTTTTGGTGTGAACAGATTACATGCCCAAAATCACAATGGCAGTTGGCTTTTCCAGAATTGTTGTTTTACCAACAGAAGGTTAGAGAATCCAACAATAAAACAATCAAAAGCTGATTAGACAACTGTCCCAGCATCCCCTGTCCTTAGAACCTTCTTCTACAGGAAAAAACTACAAAACCCATGTGGGAAAAGACCTCTGGGAGAACCACAGTCTTACTCCCACAGACAGACAAGCTACAGATGGTCCAGGACCGACGTGCTTCCATTTGCAGATAAACTGTGGTACATCTAGTCGTGAGAGTTCATCAGGCAAATGAGGAGCAGTGCAGACTATGCTAAACCTATGCTAAATCTGCACATACGTTTTGCACATGTTACAGAAAAACTTTTGCGGTTATTCAACTTTGAGACAAGAAAAAATAGACACCCACAATTGAAACATTCATGTATTTTGGAATAGCCTACTCAGCAGCATGTGTACTGAAAATTGTCTAGAGGACAATTGTCTTATCTTCTTATTCATGTCTGGTAGCATAATTGTACTATCGCCTATGTAAGGGAACAACAAAGTTTATACATCCACTGACCAAATATCTACACATAACATCGAGTTTAGTTTAATGTGTGATCAACATGACTGCTAATAATAACATGGTTTTATTCCACTGTAAAGAGAGATTAGTGAGATTAAAAGAGAACATGGACACATCAGGCTCCATGACAGAAGAGGAAACATGCTGAGGCAATAGTGACATGTCCAGTTGATCTAACTGAGGGTCTTGTTTTTATCATCTCAAATTAATGCAAAACAAACACTTTTTATCACTGCATTAGAGAAAGTTATTTATGATTTTATTTATTCAAGGTTTGATTAATTGATTAATTATTGCAGGGCTCTTTTTTTACAGAGACTCTTGCTTTATTGTTTACAGCTTGTCCCATATGCTGCTGCTACACTATTGACAGGTAAAATGTGAGCAAATTACCCCAGTTCTAGCTGCCCTTCATTGGCTGCCTGTCAAGCAATATATTGATTTTAAAGCCCTGCTTTTAACATTCAGTCCAAGTGCATGACAGGTTTACATTATCTTCTAATTATTACTTAGTTTGATGGGATAGTAGTCTATCTGTGGTAACTATTTTTCATAGTTTTACACAAGTCCAGTGGCAGTTTGTGAAAAAAATCTGTAATGTTGCCGATAATAAACCTCAAACTATTGAGTTTTTCAGATTTACAACTTGCTTAATATCACAAAAACACAGCTTAATGAGCTCTAAAATTGTTTGTGCCCATTTTTGATAATTAGCGCTCAATCATTATATTTACAATGAGTAAAGAGCGGTCAAGTGTTACTTGTTGTACACAACATGGAGTGATTGACTTTTTTCATTTTGGCACGAGATGTTGTGAAAAATTTTATATTATACTGACCTCCAGTGGTGATGAGACAAACAGCTGATTGCACTCCGTTACTATGGCTACATCTACTAGCCTAGTTTAAGCCTCTTGTAGCCACGGACTTCTTTAATACGCTGTAATTATACACAAAGAGATCTCAAGAGATCTGACTGCAGTCTCTCAAGTCACTATGACAGTCTCCAACGTTTTAATCACATTTGTTGTTTGAAGTCATTCAGTCAATCTTTGTCAATATACTTATTTAAACAATGTCAATGTAAATACAACATTATTGAAATCATGAAAAGAGCGAGATTCACCCAGATAATACTCCCACACCTCTACAACAATTTCCTTTGTACAATTACAACATGTGTAGCAGCTCTGTCTCCTTCATGGTTGTCATGGAGATGTCATTGACAAGAAAGATAATGTACTTCTCTCTTATTATTCCACGCATTTCTTTATTTTTCAAGCACACATTCTTTTTAAACCCAGTATTTTTTGTAAAGAAACAACAAATGTGTTAAGCTTTTCCTCGCATGTTCAGTGCTTTCAACCTCTCCTGTCCTTCCTCTCGCTAACTCTCTGGAGCACTCAAGCTTTGGTTGCTACTGCGGAGAGATGGATTAACCATTTCTTAGAGCTGCCCACCATCATCACCAGCGCTCGCATGTCACTCAGCCTTTGATTTCACACTTAGTTCGAGAAGAAAACAGGCTGGAGAGGAGTTTCTGTCAACCCCACCACGTACACTGAGTCAATGCCCTGCCACCAAGAGCAGATGTCTACAAGACAGGACTGACTGCCTAATGTAAGTACTGTTTCTACAATTCACATTTCTGTTGTTTACAAGAACCCTGTTAGTAACAATTATTATGTATAAATTTTTGTATGTGTTTCTGTGAAGGATGATGCTCTTTTGTGATATAGGATGGAACATATTACAGAACATAGATGTAACAGTCGTGAGCTCATAGATGATGAGGAGCGAGGTGAAGTGGACTTATTCAAGCTGCATAATGGTTTGCAGACTGCAGGGATTGGAAATAGGCTGCGACAGGGAATAAAGATACAGAAGTGCCATTCTTTACACCATAATGGACTGTGTTACAAATGTACACTGTGCTTGTTTGTTTGATTCAGTTTAATAAGTAATGAACATACAAAATGTGAGTTTAAGACAGTGGAATGAGTAGCTTTACTCACATCATTCAAACTGTGTGACATAATAGCAGCTTAATGATCTTCTTTATTATTGAGGGTCTGTGAATTTGCTGAGCCACAAAAGGAAAACATCTTAATTTAAATGAAGCTTGAGGCTGCAGTTTTAATTTAAAAGCAAATGTCCCTGTGATCATACGAACTGCAGGTGGTGTTTCAGATGCACAATCATACCCAGCAATGATGTCAATAGTGACGAAAGCAGCAGAAGGAATGAAAAGAAAAACCCTATCTTTTCCAGCTTCAAGGGATTTAAGAAGTAGATTGGCCAAAAACCTTTCTGTTTTGTTTCAGCACTTCTTCCCTGTTTATGAAACGGTTACTCTGTATTTGAAACTATGAGTAAAACCAAACACAATGGTCTTCTATTGATTTGAACATCAAATTTGATCTCTATGTCATTCAAAACAACAGAAGTCCAACATCAATCATCTAATAATTACAAATTATTGTTGACAAAATCTTATGTTAGATGCATTTGCTTGAGTTTTTGTTGACGTGTTTGCATCGGAAGAGATCGAGTACATTGATCAAAAAAGACCAAGATTAAAACTAAATTGAATTTTGCAGTCCACATTAATGCTGAATCAATTGCCTGCCTAAGAAATACCTACGGACACTACATGGCTTTACTGCATACCGAGAACGTGTTATAATGCAAAATAAAAGGATACAAAACATTTAGAACAAGCCTTTAATCAGTATTTAGTTTAGTTAGTGCCTTGTAGTTTCTAATTTGTGCCGTTTTTGTCTTGAATATGACTCATGCCAAAAAAGTGTCCGAGACATTGATGACTGCCACATTAGCTGGTCCATTTGAGTGAACCAAGGACAAACAATATAAAAGGCAACGGAAAGCTGCAGTCGCTGATGAAACTACAAAGATACGGCAAATGAAAAGAACGAATGCAGCGGGACGCAAAACACTAATAAAAAGTAAACGACTATTTGCGACCCCACAATGTCACACAGCTTTCTCCAAATTATTTCCAAGTGAAAAATAATGTTCTCAGTTTAGATGGTTTGTGCGCTCGAGGCCAGAGTTAGAATTAATGTAATCATAAACTGCGGCGCATTTTATAGTAGTTATGAAAAGTTTTTTTATTAAATGAGAAAAGGAGTAGTGCAGCTGAAAATAATAACCCCACAAGTTGGACCCTTCTTTTTGGACAATTCACTTACTTTTAGATCCAGCATGCAAATTCACATGTGCGTGACGTTTAATGTTCATTTTAATCTTAATCACAATTTATTCTGAGAAGACCATCACTCTTTGGGCTTTATGGAGTATGAAGAAAGTTGTTGGAGCGCTGAAGATAAAGACAAATGTAATATTTTAACACCACCGACCCAAAGCAAATCAAAGCAACAATATTATGGCTTCAGAATTAGAAATCAGAAAATGGTTTATTGCCATTGTCAGTGAACATAATTTCAAATTAGAATTTCTTTTGGCGAGGGAGAAACTTTTGGAATGGTCAGACCTTAATCCAATTAAACCTCTGTAGGGTCAAGAAAGTTATGAGCTGAAGGTGTCACATCAGTAAAATATTGCAAATTCAGTTTTAATTGACTCCTTCCTAAAAAGAGGGGGCTTAGAGTGCGGCTTTCCTTGCAATTTCCATAAAAACTTAAATCAGTGTGTTAATTAATATGTGATTTTGCGAGCCAACGGGAATGTCTGATTGTTTGATTATGTGTGTTATGATATTGTAAAATTGTCAAGTTATTGTAAAATTGCTCCACAACAAATCTACCTACAGGTACAACAGAAGTCAACTGAACTGAACTGACAGCAAATCAAAAGTGGCTTCAACAAAGTTAGGGGCGTGTACACTAATGCAACCAGTTTATCAAATATTTCACTTTTATTAAGGGGTGTGCAGACTTTATATACAGTGGCAAAAGTATTTGTTCCCCTGGAACATTTCCACATTTTGTCACATCACGACCATGAACTTAAATAAATTGCTATGGCTATTTTTCATTTTATTTATTTTTTGGAAACACAATGCGGCACACAATTGTGAAGTGGAAGGAAGATTATATGTGAATTTCAGATAAGAATAAATATATAAAAACTGAAAAGTGTAGCATGCCCCTGAGTCAATTCTTTGTGGAACCGCCTTTCTCTGCAGTGTGATGGTCTTTTTTCAGTTGCCAGATGTATGTTCCAAAGATATCCATTGATTGTGTCCATGGCAGGCCCATATACATAGTTCTGAAATTGACTGAGTTGGTGAAAAAACAGTCTGCAGTGCCTTGTTATTTGCTGTCCTATATTTATGTGCAACAGGACAGTCCCAGAATACATGATGTGCCTCCTGGCAACCAGAATGTCACCAAAATTCAGCCGCTCCCTTACGGCTGCTTTTCTACAATGGCTTCTTTATGCCGCTCTTCCATAAAAGCCAGATTTGTGTTGCGAACGACTAATAGTTTCCTCCCGGTGCCGCCGCTCCAAGTACGCTCATAACGCGCAGTGTGTGGGGCATCAAGTGCACCAACCTGACCAGGCAGTTTGGACTGAATGACAAAGGCTGTTTGTGCTGCAGCTGCACTGTTCTTTTAAACAGGGTGCCTTCAGTAGACATAATCTGTCTTTAGTTTTGATCAATTCAAACTAGGACTCAACTGTCGCCTCTCTCTCCACATGAAGTTTGAGATGCGCAGGGGCAGTTACACAAGCCGGGTTTAACAGACGCAGATCAGGAACGTTACTTTTTTTTTATTTTTTATTTTTTATAAACATACAGCAACAAAAACTACATGAAACAAACTGACCTATGTAAGGAAAGAAAAAAAAGGAGAGAGAGATATAAATATATACATATACACATACATACACACACACACATATATATATACATACACATATAAATACATACACATATATTCCCACATACCATACATATACACGTATGCACATACATATATCCACATATACATACACACACATAAACTTTCTCTCGTCTGCATATATAAATATATAATAATCATAATCATAATCCCAAATATATATATATATATATATAGATCCAGTTATAATGTCCGTCCAGTCTTTAATCGTCGGAGCAGTTTGTGTCATCCATTTGCTTGTGATTGCCTTCTTCCCGGCGGCCAAAAGTATGCTCCATAGATATCCATCCATTATGTCCATGGCGGGAGTTTTGAGGCCCAAATACAAATGTTCCAAAATTGAGTGGGATAGTGGTGTCAAAAATGGTAGCTGGGAACTTTACATATATATTCAACGAATGAGCAAAACGGTCTTTAGATGAATATTGGCCTCATATTCAATTAGAAACTGTGAAAAAGAGAAAATGAAACAATGTGATGAACCAGCTGGTGCGGCGAACCAGGGGGCTTACACCCCGGCGTGCGCAAAGCGAAAGTGGTTCAAGTTCTTCTTCTTACAAATGTCTAAATCCTGTTTTCATAAATGCAACAGAAAGCGTTAATAGTTTGCAGCCTGTAGTGTTTTCTAGAGCCTCAATCTGTTCTGCAAAAGAAAAGGAGAAGTGCTTCGGTTGATGCTGCAGCAGGGGCAGCGCAAGTGAATTTAGGGACTGTGGAGGTCCTAAAAATAAGTACAATTATATAATAATATGAAAAAAAAAGAGTAATGAGTTGCTAATAATCTTATATCTAAAACGCACCAGAATACAGAAAATGTAATGATTTTTGTTCAAAATTTAGGATTGTGCTTTATTTATTTATTTATTTACAAAATAAGGGACAAAATATTCTAACTTCAGTAACAGTTACCGTAAATTTGAATTACAAACATCAAACTCCTACTTATTTTTTGAACATTCAAAGTCGGTTGATAGCGTGTGGGCACAACTGAGCATTTCTGGTTAGGGCACCCAAATGCTAGCAGCTGTGTTATGCCTGACTTTTCAGCGGTTTTCCCGGGACTGATCACCTGTTGCCGACCTCGTCTGTCCCCGACCCGCCTGCCCTGTCTCTGCCCTGGATATTACCTCAGCCTTCTGTCTTGGACCACGAGTTTCGCCTGTTCCTTCCTGGTTAGACATCTGCTCGGCTCTGTAGCTAAACCACTGGACCTGCCTGCCAACCGCGGCTGGCAACCAGACTCACTCCTGCTCGGGTCTCGTAGAAGATCACCGTGAGCCAAGACTTTTCATCCTTGTCTCTGTATAAACTGTTAAAGACTGCTGAGATAAATAAAGGTCATTACCAACTGAAAGTCCGTCTGCCTGTGCTGCTTTTGGGTCCTCCCCATACCCGTGACGGCAGCGACCCTGATTCCTACACCTGAGCTGTGAATCTCTGCAGCTCCTCCAGAGTTCCCATGGCCTCTTGGCTGCATCTCTGATCAGAGCTCTTGTTGTTTTGGTGGACAGCCATGTCTTTGTAGGTTAGATGTGCCATTCTCTCTTTCCCCCCCTAACCTAACCTAACCCTTTAAACTTCTCCCCAACTTTATCCTTGACCTGCCTGGAGATTATCTCTATCTCTATAGATAGATCTCGCAAGCCTGTAACACGAACTACAATTATCTCCAAAATGCACTCAAATATATTTTTCTCTGGGAATCGTGTAAAATGTTCTTTCCACTTCACAAATGTGTGCCACTTTATTGGCTTTTCATAAGAAAGGCCAATACAATTAAGTTTGTGGTCGTGACATTACAAAATGTGGAAAGGATCCAGGGCTACGAATACTTTTGCAATCCGCTGTATTTTACATCAAATCCAACATAGACATGAACTGATGGGCTTTGTTTTGCAAACCTCTATTTCTCCAGATCTTAGAGTGATGGACGGAGCTGTTGCTGACGCCCCTCTGGACACAGCAAACCCTCTGCTCAGAGCAGTGTTTCTGCGCCGCCTGCGTCTCACTCGTCTGCTTTTAGATGGAGGGGCGTATGTGAACGAGAGCGACAGTAGGGGCCATACGCCCCTCATGATGGCCTGCAAAACGCAGCACTCCGATGGCCAGAGCGCCAGCAGAGTCAAACTGGTGCAGTTCCTGCTGGAGAGAGGAGCAGACCCCAACATCCAGGACAAGACGGGCCGCTCTGCCCTCATGCACGCCTGCAGGGAACAGGTCGGGTCTGAAGTGGTGTCTTTGCTACTGTCCAGTGGAGCAGACATCAGTATAGAGGACCAAACGGGCACCTCTGCACTGGTATAT
Source organism: Chaenogobius annularis (assembly GCA_015082035.1). NCBI lineage: Eukaryota > Metazoa > Chordata > Actinopteri > Gobiiformes > Gobiidae > Chaenogobius > Chaenogobius annularis. The sequence goes on along the minus strand of BJKM01000405.1, from coordinate 330,153 downwards.
GCTGTCACAGCTGGAGACTGGAAGGTGGTCAGGCTGTTGCTGGACACCTGCAAGGCCAGTGGAAAAGAAGTCATTATTATAACAGCAGATAAATTGCCATGTGGTAAACTACAAGCCAAACAGTACCTGAGTATGCCACCAATAAGTCCCACAGACAAACCATCATCGGCTGCTCCTGCGTCTCCCTCTGAAGTGCAGCTCATCACCTCTCCCCAGATTAGCCCCACCACCTCTGTATCAACACAGCCAATCTTCTCCTTCAGAGAGGGCACAGACAGTGGGGTAAGCGGCGTCATCTCCCATCCTTGCTCTCCGTCACGGCTTCGAGCTGTTAGTCAAACTGCCATCAATGAACTTCAACAGCCACTGCTCAGGCTGAACTCCGAGCCATGGTTGAAAATCCCTGCCTCTATTCTAAACCAACAGCTGCCTGCAAACACAGAACGAGCTCCACATATAAATCCCAATCAAATACAAATAAAACAATATGTCAGTGAGGACAAAAACTCAGCAACTGAAAGTTTGAAGATGTTTGAAGACAGCCTATCAATGGAGAGAAAAGCAGGTATGAAACATTTAGGTCACAAGATATCCCTTCCTGGTCTCCTCTCACCTCACTCAGCCTCGAACCCTAACTTACATTCTGAAAACATAGGAGATTCAATGACCACGTCTGCGTCCTTTCCCAACAGAGCAACACAGGGCACTGCATTTAACAATACGTCTTCTTCAAGTCTATATACCATTATTCAAAAGCGTAGATTAGGGGCGGACATCTACAGCTCGGATCCACAGATAGCCATGAATACTAAGAATATTCCTGAGGAGCCAGAGGAAAGTGCTGGTCAGACAGTAGAAGGGAACAAGCTTGTGCCAGTACGCTGCTCCAGCACATTGTGCTCAAGTTTGAACCGAAGAGTGCTGTCCCGGTACGAGCGCAGAGGATCAGGGACGTTTCTCCAGGATCATCACTCACAATACAGTAAGCCCAATATACTGCCACCACTGAACAGCACCTGCTCAAAAACATCTGTGCTCGGAGTCTATAGCCTCAGCTCCGGCAGCGGGCAGAAAGAGTGTAAACAGAGAACTTTGATCCCCTCTGCTCCTCCTGGGGCCCCAAAGGAGCTGACGAGGCGCATGCTGCTAAGGCGACACTCAATGCAAACTGAATACAAAACCACTGTTTAGAATTCAGAAATCAGATGATTAATAGGAATCCATGAGTCTAACTCATATGTAGACTAACTCAAGATCAGGCATATTAGTGTAAGGGTTTACAATTAATAAAACTATTTTCTTCTCCCCCAATTGCTTTCTGAAACTCACTACAACCCACAGTCAAACAGTGCTTTAGTGTTAGTCCTATTGCTATTTATGGCAATTAAAATGTCTTACCCGTGGTAATAATAAAGCAATTACGGGAGAAATTCTCTTTTGTCCCCACCATTGTTTTTGGTTAAGTAACAAAGTACTTCAATGAAAGCATCTGTTTATGAGCCAATAACATCACTGTGAGCGCTTTGCTAAAATGTGATACTGTCAGTGACGCTGTTATCTTTTACTACTACTGATTTTAAAGTCCTGCACTTTATTTACTTTTAGCATCAGTAGATGGCCTTTGTGAAACCTGCTTTGCACGCTCCATCTGTCAAACCCCCACACCTCTCAATCTAAAGATGTAATGTGAGACAAACATTCTGATCAGATGATCAAGTTTAACTTTTTTAAAGCAGAGCAAAAAGTGTAAATGTTATATTAATTTATTTCTAAAAATAGGAAAAACTGTACAAGGCACAAATGTATTCAACATGCGTCATTTTTGAAAATGTACATATTTCTCAAATTATTAACATGTAATAAAAACTGTGAATCAATGTAATTCATATAAGTCTAAACTTTTCTTTTAAAAAATCCTGTACAGAAATGAAAAAAAAAACATACCACACACACACTAGATACACCATTATTCTACATTTTACATGATATCTCAAACTGGGCTGAAGTCAACACAATAGACAGATTATAATACATACAGTGTAAAATCCATAACAGTGGTGATTTGTTTAAAAAGTAAAAATGTTATTTTACAAACAGTTCATGCAGACTACAGGCAGCTCCATCATCAACAAACTGTTCTACCTGCTGATGTCAGAAACCTTTGTCACTGTGCCATATGGACATTGTTCACCCCCTGTTCATTTGGGACAGGTGCGTCGCTTATGCCTTAGCCACTGTAGTCGTAGTCGCTCACCATCTTCTTGATGTGGTTCAGTTTGGCCTTCAGGTATTTGCACTTGTGCTTCTTCGTCCGATAATCGGCTGACTGTAAAGAAATAATAAAGTTTAAACCCTTCTGCTCTTTTTAAAATGTATGATTAATTTATTTAATAATAGAACCATATAATACCTTTTTCAAATTCCTTATCCTGTTGTACTCATCCAAAGCATCCTTTAGAGAAAACATTAGTTTAAGTCAACCACTGAATATGAAGGAATTTACCATAAAAAACAAGAATAGTCACAAAAATTTTATAAATCAGTAATAGTCAGTGTGTTTATAATGTGCCCAAGAACAAGGTTATGGTGAGCAAATGTATTTTGCATATTATAGACCTTTAATCATTTAATTAAAATGCACTGAATACAGAGTTCTTACCAGGTACTGTGGGCTGCCCTCCTCCAGCTCATCCAGCGCTCGGTCCACCTCAGACAGGTTCTTGTTGATTGTGTCCAGTTCAGCCTGCAGATCCTTGTATTCCATATGATCCTTGTCGAACTCTCGCTTGTAGTTAGTTCGCTCTTGATCATTTTGAATTGGAGGAAATTCACTAGATCAAAAAAGAATTACCAGTTACTCGACAGCAGCTGTTTAGTAGCAGTATTTGTTGAATGGTTAATTAAAAGAATAAATAAAAAAAAGGTACAAACCTGCTAAAGTCTTCGTCATCAAGCTCGTCTCCTGAGGAGGCATAATCAGTGTCGTATCCATCTGTGCGACGGGGTCGCCCTGCTCTTCTCTTTTTAGGACGTCCAACAGAGCTTTCAGTCTCTGAGTTAAGAGGAATGGCTTCTACCATTGCAGGTCTGTAACGAAAAATTCAGATTTGATTGACTAATTTGTAATTGCAAACCAATACAATTGTGATAAGGCAATATTGTCTTATTGAGGCAGTTTTAATAATTTTATTATAATAATCTTTTCTATAAACACAAACTTCCAGTGAGACATTTGAAACAGGGCTGTGCAAGTAATTGAGCTTATCCTCTGCCAGCAAAGTGTTCAGATTTAAGATGAATAAATTTGACTTATTTTATTCAAGTCATTTTTATTTGTAAAGAAAAAAATTGACCTGAATCGAAGATCATGATCACTTATAATGAGGGGGAAAATATTTTTTTTATTTTTGACAGAGACAACGCATTTGTAATCAAATTAGCAAATGTTAGGTACTATAGATGTTATGAATCTAAATTAAATAAGGATGTACTTGTCCCCCTAGAGGTCATAAAGAATCATTGCAATTTTGATTTGTAATAAAATTGAATAACCACAAAAAAAGACAAAACCTTGATTTAGGTTTGGAACAGAGCAGCCAATTTTACTCTGAAGTAAATGTTTAATCTATTGCAAAAAAAAAGCCTTCAGTTATTCTCAATGTTCCCATGTGCGCATAATGGTACATATTCAGTGACTGAGCACACTCACTGTGGAGTGTAGTTGTATGGTGGCTTGTCATAGTTGGAGCTCTCATCATCGAGGTGACTCCTGGAGCTCCGCAGCTTCTCGGGATAATCAGAAATGGGAGGATCTGTTGGGCCGGCTGAAACATTGTTGACCTGCAAAATTAATGTGTTGCATTTTTTACATTAGTATCAATGTTTTAAGAGCTTCAGGTTCTTTTCCCTGCCTGGTATGGTGAGCCTGCATGGACTTGTTTAGAGAGCAGCTGACGCACCCTCAGCACAGACTTGAAAACAGTCCACACTAACAACAGTAGGTTCCATGCCTCAGCAGTTTGAGCCATGTTCCCACAACGCTGACCAAAACAACACACAGTATCATGTTGCATTCAGATGTTTTGTGACATTAACTGGCAATAAAGTGGGCCACCAGCCCAACCAGTTTTACATCTCTACAGAAGAGTTGTAAAACTATTCCAGCTTCTAAATAATTCATAAGACCATGAATTGCAAAAGCTCTTGAAACATTAGTGGTTAGGTAGCTGGTTTGAACATTTCATGAACTACCAATTGCGATTACCACCAAATCCACATTTAATCTAAAATAGAGGATTATGAATTGGTTTCAGTGAAAATATAACAACTATGTAGATGCCACACCTAGAAAGCCTTTAACTCTGCACTTCCCCCGCTGATAAACAGGTGACTGCCACCAAACCGGTTGTGTGACTTCTCAGAACACAAACTCACCCATGCTTCTACGTCCTGAGGGGGCGCCAACTCATCGACAATCTTAACTTTTTTCCACAAAATGTTGCTCTTTCCAAAGTGCTGGATCTTTTGGCGAGTTTTCAGGGCAAAAACAAGGATGATGATCAAAGCTACTGCTACAAGGAAGCCAAAAACAATGGCAATGGCCTGAAAAGATTGAAAAAAATTACTCATTTTAGAACCAGTGCTCCATTAATAACATTAAGTATACAATCTATTGTTTACATTACCTCCTGTGGTTCCACAACACAATAGTGGTAGAGGTACTGGTTCACAAACACTCCTGGGCTCTGCGGCTGTTGATACTGAGCACATAGTCCTGCAATTTGGCTCCCGTATGCCGAATTATAGGACTGGGACATGGGGTTCACTGCTACTAGATAAACTATGCTGGCCACAAGCATTAGTAGGGCAAGGAAGGCACTGATGATGATTATAGCCAGGTAGAAACGCCTGCTCTCAGACAGACTCTGGTGGGACACAATGATGATGAAGATGACCAGGCAGAAGATAAAGACAATTGCTGCCATGGCGATGATAAACCCTTTGCCACTCCTTGGATCATTGTAGTTTCCTCCAATATTCCCATAGCCGTAGCTGCTCCCAGGGCCATACATTCCTCCTCCACCAAAGCTGCCGTATGAGCTTCCGTACGAGCTTCCATACGAGCCTCCATACGATCCTGCCCCATAACCCCCGCCAAAACCACCCATGGCTCCCTGGCTGTCGTAAGCAAGTGTGGAGGCAACACAAGCAAAAGTGCCCACACACAAGACAATACAAATGATGGCCATGATTTTAATGATTCCTGGAGGAGACGTCCAGCTGTAAAAATGCTGAAACTCATCATCTGGGTAGTAAGAGTAGGCAGGCTGAGGCGGGACAGTACTGAGAGAGAGGGGGAACACAAGGTAGGTGAATTGCTATTAAACTATAATGGCTGAATTTAGTTACAAAAAACAAAACAAAAAACTTACTATCCATTTTCCAACTCGTAGGGAGGTGGACTTCCATTTGGCCTGGAAGACATCTTGGCAAGATGACAGTTTAATCTGTGTGGAAGATGTGCACAACAAAAAATATAAATAGAAAAAATAATAATAATATATATACATATATATATATATATATATTATATATGTCATACATACACATACACATGTAAGGTTCAAAAGTGTTGAAAAAAAAATGTAATTTTATAAATAATAATAATAAGTTTCAGAGACAACAAAGAACTGAAAAGACACACAGCATTTAACGCAACAATCTAGACAAATCATCCCCTTAGTCCAAGATTAAAACACAAAGTTAGAGACATACCAGTTGCTTTAGTTGGTTTGAATCCCTAAATTGACACCCTGTTTGTTAGAGAGCGCCGGGAGCTCCGTCGGTAAACGTCTTGGGTGAAACTGTGCCGCTCACAAACAATGCGGACACACCTTGATGAGCTCGTGTCAGCCAGGGAAGACCCGCCCCTCGCACAGGTGTCACATTGCGAAGCAAAACCGGAAGTGTCCTTTTGGCGAAGTAAAAGCGTCCATGAGTAAAAGCATGGATCTATTAAAACTACCATTTAATACATTTCTGAGTTAAGTTTGTGAAGTTATACTACTTAGTTATAATACTTTTATAGAAACAAATCTTTTTGATTATAGAACTGGCTTGATGTTAACTTGAATACTATCAACCAAGTATTAGAGGAAAATGGTGAACCATATGACTTGAAGAGTTTCTTGAACAAGTATAATACTCAAATACTTAAGCGAGAGTTTGAAATGATTATAAGTATATGTATAAGGTCTTTAGCCCAAAATACAGCGTGATGACTATCCCATTTCCACTGGAGGAATTGACTTATATACATAAAAAACTCTTTGTGTAAACACAGGTAGGCATCTTTTAGTAAAAGAAACAGTGGAATACTATTCGTTCACCTTATAACTATGTAATAACGAGATAAAAAGATAAAAGAATGTTTGTTTAAACTTGTACATAGATATTACCCAGTCAAGGATGAAATGTGTTCTCTCGCAAATATAACAAATGTTCTTCTTGTCAGTTGATGGTGAAAGCACGGACGTCTGCTCTTTAGATGTTGGTTTGATTTATAATCTTATCGGAATATTTGGCAAAAAAATGTGCTTTTATTAGATCATCATGCGGTTTCCGCCAATGATTTTTATATAATTAATTCAATATATATATTCATAAAATGACGTGGAGTGAAAAACTTCCCTCATGGTATGAGTGTAAAATAACAGATTAAAAAACAATTACACTACTTGAAAAATTAATATTGCGGTTACTTAGCAGTACCCTATTGTATTGTTGTTTGTTTGCATGGTCAACATTGTGGAATGTTGTAATGCTGTACTGTATGCACCTTTTGACGCCAGACTTTAGCTGACTCTCATACTTTTAACTATTTTATGGCGTGATTCGTTTCTGCTTTCTGTAACAACAAAGCAGTTTCCTTAAATTAGGCCTATAGCATAATTTCATTTTCATACAGGAAATGAATCAGGCCTGACTCGGTTAAAAACAGTTTTACAGCAGATTTGTGTTCTGCAAATGACAGAAAAACATCAACATCAAGAGCAGACAAACACTTGAACGTAAACGTAATACCTTAAAAAAAACAACAGCAATTATTTCAGTGCTAAGCTATGTATTTAGAAAACAAAAAGCACCAAAGACACTTAAAATGTGAAATTGTGGACACTTCAAAAGTACTAAGAAAAGCATTGGTCCAGATTTTAGAACAGTTGCCCCCAAATTGTCCTCAAATATAGGGGGAAGAGGTCTAATCTAAACACTCAGGACTCAGGAAGTATAATGAAATGGTACAGAAATAGTAGAAACCTATGTAAAAAAAAAAGTTCATAATCATAACAGCTAATAATACAGAGTTTTGGTGATGTTTCACACAAATTAAAGCCCTCTTCACAGCAGTTTGAAATTTAGCTTATTAAATATCAGTCAAGGCATGTTAAATAGGAAAGGACACATCTAAAATATTTGGTATATGATGAGTCAATTAACGTAAAGCATGAAATAAGCGGTAATAGCTCTTGTGCAAACAGTCAGTGTCAAACTTTTTTTAAACATAATTAAGAGTGCTTATTAAGACCATATTCAGTATAAAACATATCAAAATATACAAGCACAAACAAACCGTAGTGTATTACAGAGTTTACAACAGAATTTAAAGTGTCATTTTCACGTTTACTGCGTTGGAACCATAGGGTCTAGTTTTAACTGTAGCCGTCGTTCCACTCCATGACTTTGTCATACTCATGGATCTTCTGTTTGATATGGGCCAGTTTGTTCTTCAGATACTCACAGCGCTCCTTCTTTTCTGTGAAGGTTGGGTCCTGTCAAATGGATAGAAATGTTCACTTAAATTAACACTGTAATTACAACAATGGTCACAGTCACAGTAATGATAAAAAAATAGGCTCACGTTTTTCTTTCTCTGATATTCTTGAAGGATCCTGTTTATTCGATCCACTTCCTGGAAAGAAAGAGAAACTTGACACTTTAGGCTTGGCACAGCTTGGTGAAACTCCTCAGTTAGCATGGTTTAGAGTAAGCATACATTCTAATATCTTCAAAATGAACGAGAAAAGACAATTTACATTGGGGGCAGCACAGGAAGCACCAAAAAACATTCTGATACTGATCACATACTACAAACACTTCCTCATTGCTATTGATCAACAATCTAAAACCTATGACCAGGAAACACAGAACTATTCTAAATAATAGAAAATTATTATAATTAATTTTTTGTTGTTAGAAGCTGAGAGGATGTACCATCTGGCTGGTGGGGTGTTGTGGCAGAGTGCGCATCATTGCATCCATCTCGTCAAACTTCTTGAGATTGGTCTGAACATCTAAGTGCAGTTCTTTGTACTCCGCGTACTGGTCATTGAAGACGGCCCGGTACTGGTCCCGCTCTTCATCTGATCGAATTGTTGGATACTTACTGTAGTTTGTGAAACAGAAAGTTATTACATTATTATGTCGGTCTAGAGAACAATCAATACTGATAATCTTTGAACAGGTCAGCAAAAGGTCAAACATGTAACACATATTTTCACTAGTAATTATGTTAAATTATGTATGTATCAAAAAAGCACTTACGCAATGTAATCAGGAACAATAACAGGCTTTGGGATGTACCCAGATGGAATGGCTCCCTGTAAAACCTTTTTATGGGCTGCTTTAGGACTGGTTTGTATAGGAACAACTGAGGAACCCTGGACCTGCTCTGGAAGTTTGCGGACAGTAGTGGTCTCAGGAGCAAGCTGCTGGAACAAAGCAAGATGGCATTGTGCATCTCCAATTAAGGACACAAATATTTTCTCTCTATTGGTGAATGTTTTAGGTGTGAGGGGATGGAGGATTGATTGAGCTTACCAGTGCATGTGATCCCCGCACAGGTGCAGTCTGCATCTGTGTGATTAGAAAAACAGCAGATGATCAGTCATATTAGTCTCAAATATGTTAGAAATCATTTTAAAGATATGAAACTTGATTAACTTGGGACAATGTCTAACAAACCAATACAAGCAGGCAAACAGAATAAAACCAGAACAAGAAGATTCTCAGCTGGACATCATGCAAATCATGTAGCAGAAGGACTAAGCTCACAATTAGATTATGTTACAGAGAAGTCACTGAACATGTTTTTGTCGACAACAAAAAACAGCACAAAACCCACCTCCTGCCCATAGCGCTCTCGATACCTGCGAGCCGCTTCGTGTCTCCAGAGCTTAAGACACACTAAGGCTCCAATCAGATACACCACCATAGTGACAAAAAGGAAAATGATGGCTGCCGTCTGTCCAGCCTCCGTCCGACAGAAAACTCCATTAATGCCATTGTTGAAGACTGGATAGGAGCAGAGCCCACCTCGTGTTGTGTCATAGACGTAAACAATACCTGTCAGAAGTACAGTTAATGTAAAAATATATATTTTAATACAAATGGAAAATGTTCTTTATATGGTATATATCAAAACCATGTTACACTGTTAAGTGTGCAAAGTGTACCTGCAGACAGGTAGAGAACAGCCAGAGCCAAGTTTATGATGAACTCTGTCAGAGGCCACCAGTTTGAGTCCAGGAGGATCGTACGGTAGTACATACTCATCCCCAGCACTAGAATGATTACAGTGACCAGCCAGGCCAGTCCTGCCACCACCAACACGAAGGGCGTCTTAGGACCAGTGTAGTAAGCCCCACCTGCCCCGGTTCCATATGCACCATATGCTCCATACGCCCCTCCTGGGGACGAGTATCCAAACATATTAAACCATTCGTTGTCTTTGTGGATGTAGGCACAGACACATGCAAACACCGCCGCCCCAAGCAGAAGCTCCACACAGCCCAGAATCCTCAGCAGACCGGCCCAAGACTTCATGTAGTCGTAGCGCTGATGGTACTGCTCTACCCGCTCGCTGTAGGTTAAGGCAGTGTGGTAAGTGCGTCCGGAGACTGACTCATGAGTGTCCTGTCCTTCCAGAAGCTCCTTGCGGGAGTTGTAGCTGCCGCCTGAGCCTCCATAAGGATCACGATAGGACCCTGGGACAGGAGAGGGCGGGGGAGAGCAGGGCCTCCCCTCTGTGGTAACGTTGTTGTTGTTGTATGAGGAGCCTGGCATGGAACACGGCTTTTCACTGCTGCGATTACTCGCTCTGAAGAAGTTTTTCCAAGAGTCGGGAATAAAGCGGTGCACTGGTTTTATGTCTAATGCAGGGTCGACGTCTGAGTCAACATTGTCGTCGCTGCCACTGGGGTCAAACTCAGGGCCCACAGGGGGCTGGTCTGGTAAAGGGGGTGGTGAAAGAGGATCTGCACTTCGAGCTAGACTCCTGGAGGTTTGTTCTCTCATCGGCTGAGCATCTCGGGGTAATGAGTCTTGGGGAACCTGATCATAGTAGGGCACTTGATGGGCTCGCTCATTGCGGCCAGTATTTCCTCCTCCATGGGACATGGGGAAATTGGTGGGCCCTAAAAAGCAAGTCACAAATAAAACACTGGTTACATTAATATCCTGAATCAGTTAGAAATGTAACAAGACAACAATCAAACCACATCAAGGAAGCAAAGTGACGAGACGATGCTTTATTAATCATGAAACAACCCTTCACCAGTGTTTATAATTGCACTCCAAAGAAAAGCCCTCCACCACAGCATGAGCAGTGTCATGCATCAAGCCGAGGTTGTATTTTTGTTCTTCAAGCCAATAAGGATTCTACAAACACTGTGTTTTTACTTACCAACAGGTGCAGAAAGTACAAAAATACACTCTTGGCTGTCAGGACGATTTTTTACTAATCTTTAGTAGTGATCCTCAGGGGTAAATAATGTGTAATAAAAGGGGTTAAATACCTCTTTCACACGCAGTCACTCAACACGACTTACATTGGCTTGCAGGTCATTAAGCAAACCATTCATGAACACGCAGAGATGGATATTCTAAAAAGAACATAGACAATTATGAGGTCAAACAATGTGTTTAATTGTAAATGTTTATACAAGATGGCCATTCAGCACGAGAAGTAAGCAGGCAGTACAGTTATAACAAATGAAGGCGTGGGCTTGTTCTGTTCTGACCCTCGGCCTAAAGCGCAGATGAAAGTGAGAAAAGGCCATGTCAGTATTGTCAGAGGCAATAGTGTGTGGCAGAGCAGTCATAATAACAAGCCACTTCTGCTTTACATGAGGCTGTCAGAGGCCTATTGGACCTGTTGCTGTGCGCAAAGCCTTTGGACACCGCTTCGGGGATTGACCACAAGAGCAAAACGGCCACAAACATTTCACTCGGGCCCAAAATGAGTTGATCTGTTGTTAGAAGTTAACTCAATCTGCGCGTTTGTCGTTTCTTTTAAACAGCGCGATCAGCAGCGACGCCCCGAGGAGGTAAAGTTTACCCGAACACTTTCAACTCTGCTACCGACTTTGGGAGCTTCACAGCGACCGTTACAGCCGTTTCGCCAACATTCTACGTGTGCTACGGATGCGCCTTCATGCTTCTGGGCTATTTACGGTGTACGGAACAAGCGCGACTGCCTTACCTCGTCTGCAGCGCTCTCTTTCCTGGTCTTTCTCCCATTTCGGTAACGTTAGAGCCAGGTTTCCCCCGGAGCACCCACGTGACCTGCCCATCCCGGTGACGCGGCTGGTGCGGCGTTTGTAAAACGTAAACTCACCTGTGCCAATCAGTGCCACATTGGCATTTCATGAAATGGCATTATTCATGTCTAATAAATACTTAAATACTGTATTCTTGGGGTCCAGCTTCCTGTTTATTAAAGATAGTTTGAGGACTTTTGCCCATTCAAACATATATTTTGTTATGACTGGTTAATTGCTATTCATCTCTCTGAAACACATGGATTAGCACTGTTTTATCAGTGGGTAGAGTTACGAGCCCAAGCAAGAGTCTCTTCAGCATAATACTGCTCAAGTAAAAGTACAAAGTAATCAAAGAACTAGAAATCTGAGTTAAAAAAAAAAAACCGTATGCCATTTGTAGGGAAACTTCGCAAGTTAAAAGTTATTTAATGTCATTTGAAGGACAAATGGTTAAATTATGCACACATTCTGGTATTTTCCAAGGAAGACACAAAAAAGTAAAACAAAACAAAATCATACCTGAAGGGGCGGTGCAAAAACAAAAATGTTCAAAAGTATATATTGTCGACCCAAAGCTTATGTCACTCTAAGATTTACTGTTAAAGTGAGAAGATAAACCAAAACTATTACTCCAGTTAGAGACTGTTACTTCTAACGAAATAAATTAAGTAGTAGTGTCCAAAACTAAAGTAAATGACTACCCACTTCTGTGTGTTATTACTGGACTATGAGACAGACCATTTTGGGAACCGTTGGTGTTGAGAAAGTAAACTAATTTAATAGTTAATATTAAGGAAAATAACATCATTAACAGGCCTACCATAAAACGTGGAGAGGGGGCGATATAAAGGGAGCCCCGGTGTTCTTTTATTGTCAAACCACCGTCGGACAGTTCCTGAAATGCGGATTGTGCTTGAGTGAGTCACATTTTGACATAACAACGTAAAACGGCGTCACGTTCATCCGGAGACACGGGTGACCTTCGTCCTGAGCGGCACCGAAGAGAGCGACTAATACGACTACGCGACTGTGTTACAACCTCACACACACTCACACTCACACTCACACACACACACACACCGGACCAGTAAAATACCGACACCGGGACAGCTCAACGGACCGTGGAAACACACAGCGACGCCGGCGGCTTAAAAGACAAACGGCGCGATGACGTCACGACTAGTTTTAACATTTTTGCAGCCGTTTAAAAACAACACAGAGTTAACAGGTACCCTCAACATGCCACTACACGCAATGAGGGGCGGGGGGTTAGTTTACAGCACGGCCACGCACACGAATACACCATTGAGTATTGCTATATTGCATAAGGTTAATCGTCAAGTATTACAACAGCCTTTGCACTAACACTGGAAAATGGCTTTTGAGTCGCTTGCAGTCGCCCCAGTCTGTGCCAGCCGAACAGCATGTTTGACTGGGAATGCCATGTTCAACAGTAGAATTGCATACACTCTTCTCTCAACGGAAGGCTCAATGTTTTTGGACACGTTAATACTCACGTTTACAGTTACGTTAAAAGGAGTGCCTTGTGGGAATGTCTAAAAAAAAAATAAAAAAATGATAACAATAACAGTGGTCTTTCTAAATCCTTAAACTATCTAACGCAGAGGTGTCAGAGTTGTGGCCCAAAACACATTGTTAATTTGAATCTATACATTTCTGATTGGTATATATGTCATCTACAGTATTTGGAGTAAATAATCAGCCTCGTTACATTCATTCCATGTAAATATCTATCTCCAAAATGTCTTGATTTAGTCTTTGACATATTTCTGATCAACATAGTGTAGATATAATTTAAAAAGACTAATTTATAGTTCTAAAACGCAACCGTTAAGCAGCTGAAGCAAATTAAATACTCTGATCTATAAAGTGCATACCAGCATTAAGTGGAACCAGCATAACAACAATGATAAAATATCTGCTTACAATACACAGACGTATGGCTCCCTTTTGGTCATATTCCACTTGTGTGAGCATAAGCTATTCATTGTAACAAATACCAGCATTGCGAAGAAAACAATTAAAGGGAAATTCATATATACTTTCCTGATTGAAATAATAAACAATCTAAACAACTAACCACTGTCTTTGAAAGCAGCAGACTGGTATACAAACAGACTCATCAGGTGAGTCTAAAAACAAATTCAAATGACTTGAAAAGAGGTTTTGCATTGCAGTGACATCCCCGTAAACCCTCTAGTATGGAATTTGATTCTGATAATACTGCAGCATATCATAGGTCTTGCTCCTTAAGTGAGAGAAAAGAACAGAAAAAGGGTTAGACACATTGAATAAACCTGTGCCCAATCAAACAGCACGACTTATGCCTCACCTGCTACTAAGGAAACAGCTCTGAATGACTTTGATCATGAATGCTGCTGCCTCTTTCTCACTCATTTGAGGGTTGAATCGTCCTCTGTAAAAAACAAAAAAAAAGATTTATTTTGAAGTTGTTAGTTCGAAGGGGCATTTTATAGTATGAATATTCTGTAAATGCATCGCTGTGCTTACTTTAACAGCTTAATGGTTTGCCCTCTGAAACATGGCAGACCGGTGTCCAGCATCAGTGTGACCAATGATACAACTGCATCCATGTAGGGTCTGTGTAACAGGAGGGGATTTAGTTTCTGATGCTTTTATCTATTTATAATTATTGAGCTAATTTAATTCACAGTGTAGCGTTGATGCCATACCGTACGGCCAGGTATCCTCTGACGCACATCTCCATGAACCACTTGAAGGGTGTAGCTTCCATTTTGCCTCCCATAATCATGACCATCTCATCAGTCAACTTGATGTCGGGCTCCCATCCCAGATTACCACCAGGAGAACTCTCAAACATGAAGCCAAAGTCTTGGGGGGGAAAAGCAGGTTCATAGCTTTACATATGATATACACAGAGAAACTACTGCTTTTAGAGGTTTATGTTAATGTGTTGTACCGATGTGAATGAGATGACCCTTGCTGTCTAACATGATGTTCCCGTTGTGCCTGTCTTTGATCTGCAGCAGAAACAATAGAAGACTGTAGGAGGCCATACTCCGGATGAAGTTGTATCGGGCCTGTGGAAAGAACCAGCATTAATTGTACATGTTTAATTTGCAGTGCACTTACAAACACAATATGAAAGTTAATGCCACCTTTTGGAAAGCTAAGGTGGATTCATCTCCATATTGGTTACGGAAGTAGTCATACATCCCGAAGTCCGTCTGTCTGCCGAGTTGGTCACGGGACTTGCAGTCGGGGATACATTCAATCACGCCACACTGAGGATATGAAACATTTTAACCGCAGTGGTACAACATTATTATGTAAAATATTATGAATAATATTAAAGCTTTACCCCTGGAGCCGTGGCTACAACTCTATATGGAAAGACGAACAGATCCAAACCAACTAACTGGAAAATATTCTTAAAAAGTCCAATAATTTGTAGAGCCAGCATGTCCTAAAAGTGCAAGAAGACGCACAGCGACAATATGAGTTGTCAATCATCAACAATATGTACCACATATTTGGGCCACAACTGTTTTCATTACCTGTCTACAGTCATCCCCCACTTTAAAAATGGCAGCTTGCCAGCAAATTTTGCGAGACCCATCAGAATTTTCTTCTCCGTCTTCTACTGAGTCTGAGGTGCAGCGCAGGCCTTCCCTCTCCAGCTCGCTCACACCACAGCGCTTTACTTTGAACTTAGCAAGGTAAGGAGCTTTAGCAGCACTATTAAAACAAGCATAGCACTATAAAAACCTCAACAGTCAGTACAATAGAATGTAACATGTAAGGAGTCATACCTCTGCATAGGTGTTCCAGATTTATAATCAATATCGAGAACAATTGCTTCAGGATTACTTGGCAAGTAGCAGCCTGTAGGCACAACATCAGTACAGCAGTTTATTGATGCGCACCAAAATGTGCAACCTGTAAAGTGGATGAGAATTGGGCTACAGTACCTGGTTGAACCTTGATGTCAGACAAAGCCTTGAGACAGGCCCGTTTTCTCTCCT
This sequence comes from Chaenogobius annularis, assembly GCA_015082035.1. Lineage (NCBI taxonomy): Eukaryota > Metazoa > Chordata > Actinopteri > Gobiiformes > Gobiidae > Chaenogobius > Chaenogobius annularis. The sequence goes on along the minus strand of BJKM01000405.1, from coordinate 314,525 downwards.
CACCCTTTGGAACAGGCCTATAATTACAAACAGATATGACCGTATCAAGACTAATGCAGTGAAAACGTTGTATAATTAAATCAAAAAAAGGACTTTACTTGATAATGGCTGACACATTGGTGATCTTGTTGAAGAAGTCAAACTCTCTTTGGTAGAAATCCTTTGCTGGTCCGGTTGATGAGTTGATGATTTCCTCAACCATTTGCTCCAGTAGCTCGCCAATGTCGGCTTAACAGTTTCATGCAGGAGTTTTTTTTTTTAGATCAAAACACTTGTTCATGCTTGCTAACACTTTCACTTACGATCTTTCTGATGTCCCTCCTCATCCACAAAAATGTTGGTCTTCATGTTCCAAATAAACTGGTGAGCAAGTAGCTGGGATTTCTGAGCCGCCCAAAGGATGTACTCCCGCACATAACCCATCTGAAAAGAAATACATGTGTCAATATAGTCGCAAACCTGGGACATCTTAGGACCTACAATGTTACTAAAACCTACTGAACATGATTATATTTAAGAGTTTACTCTAAAAATTGCTTTTTTTCCCCCAGTTTGATGATTTTGGTGATGTTTATGTTTACTTTCTGGTTGGATATGAACAAATACGACATAGGTAGAGGTAATTCTAGAACGGTTCCCTCGCAACCATACTGTAAACAAGAGCAAAATCCATATAATTAACACCACAGAATTTGACAAATAATAATTCCTGATAACACTTTTATTTTGTTTAACTATTGTTTAAACTTTCAGCAAAATGTGTTGCGTGTAAATTGTTCGATGGAATATATATATTATTGATGACGGAAAGATGGACTTCACTTCCTGTAATTGTCTATTTTTATTTAAAAAAATTTCTTCACAAACTGCCACTTGACTGATGTAAAACTGTGATAACTATTAATCACAGGTTCTACCACACAAAGAAATAATAAAAACATGAGAGCCTGTAATATACACACAATACGTGTGATTAATGTTATATTAAAAGATTAAAACATGTCCACATAAGATTAATTGCGATCTAATAAAAATTGCAATTATAATGGACGTAATTAGCAAATAAATTTTTTGAAGTACCGTATTTTCTTCCAAAAACAAAATATCCAGTCTTTTTCTGCATAAAAACAGCAAACCCAGTAGTTTAGATCTGGACAAACATGTTAAATATGTGCAGTTGTGATGATATTAGTTTGTCAGTTTATATTTCAGTCTTTTTGTCAATTCTCCTGGACGCTTTTAAATGTGAACTTTGAACAGAACACTGTTATTAAAACATAAACCGCAAATCTAATAGCAATTTTTCTCCAAATCGTGAAGCCCAATCACACAGTTCAAAATAAGACATTTACCTTATCATAACGCAATGCTTGTACAATCTGGGGAATGTAGAACAGAATGGCATCCTAGAAACAAAGCAAAGACATCATAGATAAATGACAGTATATGAGTACTTTACCAGTGAATGCAGCTTACCGGAGGGAAAGAGCGCAGGACCTTGACGCCGTACTGTGCGGTGAGCGGATGTGGTGGGTACATGCTGCTGAAATAGGACAGGCCAGTGGGAGGGTCGGCTGGGGCCCAACACAAGATATGGCTCAGCTCAGGAGAGTCCGCGTCAATTGTATGCCAGGTCACTAAAAACTAGGTAAAAACAAGATTTATTTTTTGTATTGCATTTTAATACACACAATTGAATAAGGAGACTCTAACCCTGTTATAACAGTGTTTACTCATCATTACCTTACTCAAAGTTGTATTTTGAGGCATGTTTGAGTATTGTCTTGTATTTGAGGCTTAAATGTTTTCACCTACCCCCCATCTTGACCCACTGCTCTGTAACCTTGTTATTTGATTTTTTGATTTTTGATGCAATACAAACCACCTCAAATGCATGGATATCATTTACTGAGTTGTGCTTTAACAACTTTGCACTTTCTATGTGTCCGTCTTGTGGGTTGATACTTGACAAATCGGTCCTTCATTTATCAACGTTGCGGAACATTGTCCACTCACTGAAATGTGCGTGGACCTTAACTGTGTGGGGACCAGTCCAATTAAGCATCTTTCGCTGAATGAGCCATTCATTCCACAGTCTCGACTCACCCCAAACTGCAGCTCCACCTCACTTCTCCTGTTACCACATTTCTCTTCATTCTACTATTTTCCCCATCATTATTATTCCTTTAACTAATGTTCTTGTTACTACCTCTTCTTGGTTCTTCATCAGCCTCGAAGAATTGGTTCTCCTCCTAAGTGGGTCCGTTTATATCTACAAATTGAGGCGCATCCACCTGTCCGTCCGAGGGAGTCGGATCTCTCCTTCACTGTGGAACCTCTCCAGGTTTCTACTTTTTCCCAAAGAGGTTTGGAAGTTTATCCTGGCCGAGAAGGAGGGTCTAAGGACAGGGAATGCTGGGACATTACCAAGTCCATATGAACACTGCTTATTCTGTTTTTGTTCTGTTTTTCACTATCGCCCCTTGAGGCAACAACTGTTGTGATTTTGGGCGTTACAACAATAAATGTAATTGAATTGAATTCTCCATCTTACAGAGGCCCCTGCAGAGGCCTGGCTCCAGGGTAAAAAAGCCTGGGCCTGGCACAGTTATTACAGTGATGTTCAGAAGTATAGACAATGCAGCATTAGGGCGCTCCAATACAGTTTAAAGTTTAGCATTGACATCTTTTTGCCAGAGAGAGCACTTTCTTCCCCAAATAACAACTCTTTTTTTCTAGTGTTTTTGATAATCTTGTATGTTGAATCTAAATTAAAGTTGTTTTTGAAATAATTATATGATCTACTCGAATATCAAAACAAAATATGTCTGGTATTTAATTTCTGATGTTTTATATTTCGCAATCAAATTTAATTTACTACTTAATATTTGATTTTCAATACTGAATTCTGAAAAAAAAATCAAATCACCCATAAATAAATGGACCCGTATGCTATAGTTTTAATACTAAATACACAAAAAACAAAACAAAGCATAATAGGTCTTCTAATAATCAGAACAAAACCAACAAAACTAAAGGGCAGTGCTGAAAACACTGACTGTTCCTGCACATGTTCCTGCACATGTGTGAAGGCAACATTCAGGGTCAGTAGGGATGAAATAGAACTTACTTTGACAGCTTCTGGCACATCACTGACAGCTCCAGGGTCAAGTCTCACGAGCCGAGTCACTTCAGCAACAATAGCGTCATTTTTGAACCTACCAATTGAAAAGGTAATTTTTGTATGTTCTTGAAACGGGCAATGAAAATAAGAGATGAGGAAAAAAAATTAAAAATCACCGCGCTGGAAGTTGCATTGCTAAATATGGTGCAATACTCCAGGCCAAATTCACATTGTCCTTCCACTGTTTCTCAGTCAGACTGATGTATTTAGATCTCCAATTGGAGATGCTAGTTTCCACAGACTGTTCAGTGGTGATGGCTAGTTCCTGGGTGGAAAGGGGATTGTACCATGTAGTCAGCCGCTCAATCTCACTGGCCTGGAAAAACAAGACAGGATGAAATCAACCAACTGTCTTTATTACTCTATGTTTTCTATGGTTAGTAAAACATTCTTCAGTTTAATATTGTTAATATTTCAAACAGGAGAATCAAAAGAAGGCATTCTAAAAGCTCTCACCAGCAGTGCCAAAAGCAGAGTTCTGCGTTTTGTATAATACTTATGAAGTTGTGTTCCTCTGTTACTCTTCTTTGATGTGCCTTAAAAGAGAGGACAAAGTTAATTCAATGTACAAGATCCTTATGTGGTAGCTGGTGAGGTTTCTGACTTTCCCTTGTTGATAAGATCACTTGTAATAAAGTATACCTGACTTTTTAGATGCAGTGGACATTCCACTGGAGAGAGGATATGTGTTAATCCACCCCTGACCACTCTGCTGAGAGCGAGAGCTGGAGTCAATGTTGCTCCGTAGGTCAGCAGCATTCATCACTGACAGACTGTTCAATGACGGGTCCTGATTGTCTGTTCACAGAGAAAACTATTAGCAAAACATGCTCCATTTCGCAAGTTAAAATGTGACCCATGATGTAGATGTTTTGAACAAAAATGAGTCCAGAAAGTGCCCCGCTGTTTTAATGGACATGCAGGGAAAGCCAGCAGGAAATGATGATAGCAGTCCAAACCACTGATCTGGGGTCAAATGTTTTTTACATTGCAGGGTTTTTGTAAAATTTAGCCCAGGATCTGCGGTTAAACATAAAGGTGAACTTTAACATGAATGGATGCGTGGATTTGGGATCATGTCTTTGTCTGGGTCGTTTGGAATGAAAAGGACAGGATATTTGAGGAAAAATACTTTTTAAAATTTAAAAAGGTTATAATTAGAGACCAATTCAGTTAATTGTGAGGGGGAGGGGGTCGGGGGTCGGGGGGCAGGTGGAGGGGCTGATAAAATGAATAGTCATGCATCTTAACGCTGATGACAAATTTGCACTTATCCTCACAGTTGCTTCAGGAATTTTAGAAAAGTACAAGGGCAATAAAAGGTTGGAATGAGAAACAGAACATTTTAGAGACAAAGGGAAAAAAACAAATATGTTGTGGAAAAAAGAAAAGTAAAAATAGGTCTTTGTTACAGACAATAAATCAGCAGCAATGTGAGGATTTCCAGTGACAGATTTGACATGCGTAACAGCATGCCCCTGCTGCAGTGCAGTCCAAGCTCCACCCCGTTAGGCTTACTCAAGAGAGATATCGGAGAAGTGCTGGACACAATTAGCGATCCAAATATTCCAGCAGAGAGGGTGCTCGGGACAGGGCTAGTACCAAGCTCACCAGGTGGGACCAACTGACACGCAGCCAAGTATTTCTTGTCAGAAAGGATGCTTGCGTAGAAACGGATCATTACACTGATGTCTTCACGTAGTCGCTTGTCGCACTGAGTTGGGAATTTCGGGGTAACGCTAAAAGTTTTAAAAGCAATGATTTTGTGTACAATTTTGCATTTTGGCATAAAGAGATGATGATGGTTAAGAGTTACCTAAAGTAATCAAATGCTGTAGAGTAAATTTTTTCACGAAGGACATTTCTAACAGTAGCATTTGTGACGACATCAGAATGAAGCAACGCCAGACCCAGAGTTAGTAATCTGCAACACACAAATAAGATTAATTTAAAAATGAACTTAACAGAGGTGCATTAATGTAAAAACTACCTGAAGCGAGATCCAATAGCAGCGACATGGCGGTTGAGACTACTTTGATTGCCACCAACATTAAGAGACAGAGATCGTTGTAGCAAGCTGCCGAAAATCTCCACTTGATCTGCACTAGAATATTTTGCTATTTCAAATCGCTGGACTAGAAACTGTGGAAAAGTTAAGTAACAGGTTACTACATAAACTAAAACAAGGTTTTGCAATACTTTCTCTATGATCAAAATGGTCAGCTCAAACCTCTATCCAAATGTGGTGAGGGGTGACATCTGGAGGACAGGGGACAGGCTGACTTTCTTCAGATGCAGCCAGAGGATCGGCCTCAACCTGAGCATCTGAAAATAGGCCCATCTTCAACTCCACCGTCATCTGCCATGCTCCTGCCATCTCCCGCATAAACTACACAACCAATAATGCACCATAGGTAATAACAAATATGTTTTTGAAGAAAAACGGGACACTATGCTGTCATCATCAGTACCGGGACTTCAATTCCAGCTCGAGCTGCCAGCAGCCATTCCCAGCAGGCAATAGCAGTCTCCATACCATGCTCGGTAAACATCTTGAGAGGAGACCAGCAGAGATGGTGCAGGAGCTGAAGGTCACAGTCTAAAGAAGAATGGATGCCATAATCAATACAAAAACAATAGAAAACAGCAGCAAAAAATAGGCTAACAAAAAACCATTCGAAAGGAAACTGAACCCTTTGTGCTGATGAGCAATGCAGCCAGTTTGAACATGGCCTCAGTGAACGCCTCGGGCTGTGCAGAGTCCAAAGCTTCCCCCATCTGTTTGATCATCAGTCGGCTCAAATCGGACTGTCCTTTAACTGCTTTGACAAAGTGGATCATGCCCGATACCTACAACATATACAAAGACCAATTATTCATATATTAGCTTTGTTTTTTTGGTAATAAACTTAATCTTTTTCTTGGATGATTACCTCTCCAGCGTATCGGTTTCTGAGGTTTAGAGATGCCATGAAGTTGGAATAGTCCTTCTTGACACAGGCAGGCCTTTCTGTCAATTGAGTGGACTGCGGTTCGATAAGAAATGCACAATTATAATTATACACAGGCATTTCAATTATAATCGAAAACATTATGGAGGATATTATAAAAACCACACCACCACAAATGCTGGTGGGAGTTGTCATTACCCACCCCCAGAGAGGTGCTCTCTCTGTTGTAGCCAGCAAAATGCAAGATACTCTCTGTGGCCATAGCTAAACCTGTGTGCTGAGACAGTCCTGACACCCAATTCTGATGCTTGTTTAGATATTCCTACAAATGAACAAAATACAGGTTTATATTTCTTGTATTTACTGTGAGAATATTCTGTATCATGCAAGAAATGGGTCACCTGTAGATGAGATTTGGTCACAGATGGTGCCCACTTCATTGCTTCTTTAAGGATCTCTCCACAACGCGCAGCAAAATCCTTCACTATACTCTATAATGAACAAGTTTACATTACTGTAGCTCTAGTTTAATTTACAGGATTGATATTTTGCATTTGGTCACAGTAGTTATTGCAAAAATAATGAACACACCTCTCTTGCTTCATATGTGTCTGGGACAGTGACTCTGTAGGGTGTGTCTGGGATGTCATAGTAGGGTTGGTCTTTGTGGATGTCCTGCATAAAAATGAAGCATTCAGATATTTGTAAGAATCTGTTTTACATGTGTGCGTGTGACATGATTATAACTTACAGCACTTAGAGAAAGGGAGAGTGTCTGCAGGATATCTAACATGGTCTTGAGCACACGACCACTCCACAACAGATGAGGAAAACTGAGAAAAAATATCAATGACATTTAACATGTTTAATTAGCATTTGCTTATTAAAAGGAATACTCACGTTTCAGCAAGTCCAGACAAATATTTGTCAGCCACTCGCCGTATTCTTTTATGTATATGATTAAAGTTGACCAGGAGAAACTGAGCATGGCGCTCCAGCTCTTCCTCGTGAGATTTGGTTTTTGCCTAAAAAGACAAGACCCCATGTATTAACTTATGGAAATTCCAAAAAAATGACTGCTTAAATATCTCTTACTTTTTCTGCCATCATTTGCAGAAAGACCTCAAAAACCTTATCGCTGACTGCAATCACACACTGCATCATACCTGAAAATTATGTGTAGTGAATAACATGGCAGTTTAAAGTTATCCAAGTATAGTTTATTAAAATCCCTACCAGATTTATCCTTCTGAATTGCCCTGTCCTCAAAATAACGAAACATGACCTGAAACCGATCGGAGTCCAGAGCACGCAGCATCCTAAAAGCAGCATTGTATTATTTATTTCAGAAACTAAAAAGTTACATTGAGTTACTGTTTGCTTGCCGTACCTCATATATTCTAATCTGTAAACCGACAAGAGGTAAGTGGACATGGCAAAGTCCAGTTTGTTGATAAGAACGGCCACATCGGGAGGAGGGTCCAGCAGGTTGATGATAGTACTTCGCAGATCATTCAGTTCAGCCTGCAAGTTAATTTTTTTAAAAGTTTTTTATATATATTATATATATATATATATATATGTATATATATATATATGTATATATATATACATATATATATATATACTACATCACATACTGGGGTGACTGTGTCATTCTTGAGGGCAGAATTGTACTGCAGCTCCGAGCGCAGAGGTTCTCCACTGGGAAATGTGAGCAGGGGTGATTTAGTTGCAATCTCACAAACTCCTTCATACCATTCTTCTGGCCACAAACCTGAAGCACATTATAGTTCTATTAGTATTATACTGAATTTGCTCAAGATTTGAAGTAATTATTTCACACCTGAGCCCTCTACTGCAAACCCCATGACAACGGAGTAGAGCCAGAAGTCCCTGAAGAGCTTTTGCAATCGTGGTTTTGCTTCTTTGATTGGTGGAAGTCTCCTGGTCAGCTAAAACATGAGACAGACACTAAAATTAAATGCATAATTTTGTATATTGCATTACATATTACATGCTTATCTACATAGTCATGGAAATGTACTTTGTGTATTTTGGTCTAAATTTATTTCATAGACAATTATATTTACATACCACAGCAATAACGGGGATTAAAACACCAAGGTTTCCAGCGCTGCTTGATGCCTGCAGACACAAAAGAAAGTGCAGTTTACAAATGACAAAATGTGGCTGAACTCATAACACCAAAACAAACTAGGTTTTTTTGGAACAGAAACTCCAGCAATGGGAAAGTTTATTTAAAGTATAAGTATTTTTTAGCTACCTTTAAAGCTGGGCCTTTATCCGAGGCTCGCTCACTTGCTCTTTTGCCCTCCAGGCCAAGTTGTACAAAAAGTTCCAACAGGTTCACAAGTAGCTCATCCACCATTTGCTCATTTTGGAGATTTGCTGCTATGTTACCCAGAGCATTAATTACTGCAAGGGAACAATGTCTAACAACACAAAAACAGAGTACCGTACTTATTAAAAACAATAAATAAAGCCATCAGAGAAGTGTGATTCCTAAAGTGGGTTTTCCTGACATAGTTAAAACTAATAAAAGTCCAGTTGTTTTCAAATTATTATTGAATTAGATTTGAACAGTTTTGCAACTATAAAGGTATGAATCTATGAACCGCTATGTGTTCTTAATAAAGAATTAATTGAATTACAGTTTGAATTACATTGAATTACAGTAGCAAGTGTCACTTACATTTGGCTTGTTCATTTTGGAAACCACATTCTCAAAGGTTTGGTAAGACTTGATCAAGCTCACCTATAGCCATGGTCCTTATAGTCCTTGGTAGAGTAAACCATGGAACTAGCTTTGACACTGATCTGCTGAAATAAATTCCATACTTCCTGGTAGATATATTGCTGAATAAGACAACAAATTAATTATATATAAATAAAGGAACATAAAACAAACAGATTAAGATGTAATGTTTGTGTCTTATATTTTATATTTACATTGCCTGTGATGACCATGCAGCCAAGTTGGTCAATGATGAGGACATCGAGCTGAGATGGAGGCTGACAAAACTTTTGTTGTAGGATTTGAAGTATGGGCTCCATTACTCTGGGTGTGTCTCGTAAGGCCACAGCAATGTGACCTAAAGCCCTGATGGTGTGATCTGGGATCAAATGAGCATCTCTGGAGATGAAAAAAAGAAAATAAGTCATACTTCTATTTTCTTCTGTCAAATTAGTAGTTTCTTTAGGTCAGTCCTTACTTATCATTCTCTTGATAGATGTAAAGACGGTTAGAAAGACTTGCGAGAAAGGCTTCCACTATGACACTGTCCCAAGTGAGTCCTGCTTTAAGACACCTTAAGAGCACAAATTATTAGTTATTACAACTATGAGTGAATGTACTTGATCAATACAACTTACCTGCAAATGTTATCTATTGCGATGTCCCTCAGCTGTTCATACATAGAAGGCTGGCTCTTCTTGCTTGTACTAGCACTCAGTGTTGACTGGGAATGTTCATTGGTTACATGGATTTTTATCTCACTCCCTCCTTTAAAAGACACAATCTAATAATTATCAATGAATATAGTTTATAATTTCATTTTCGTATATCTAGATACCTGTTGTGTACTGGCTGTGATATTTGTACAACTTCACCAAAACAGGAGAAGGCACCGCCAAGAAGTCTCTTAAAGACATGGTGACTGAGTGAGCGACTACAGGAAAGCGCTCACACAAACGCCCCAGACCCTAAAGAATAACAAAAAATGCAAATAAAGTCACACTAAACATGTTTGAGATGTAATGTTTAAGATGTTAGATTTGACCCTGCTACAGAAAGGGAGATCAAGACAATCTGTACAACTAAACAGCTCAATATTTAAAGGCAATTTAACCATAAATATCTTTGAAGATTAACTTTAAACATGCATAACATTACTGTATTTGGCCCTAAGCCCGTTATATAATACATACTGTACATAATACATAATTATTCATTTTGGCCCAGTGAGTTAAAAAAAAGGTTTGGCCCCCCTGAACTAAAAAAGGTGTACCAGCCTTTTATAAAAACACAAAAAAAGTCAAATTAGTTCTCAAAGTTACCATACCTATATTTTCATCGAAAAAGTAGCAGTAAAATGTATTTAGATATATTATATTAGTATGATATTCAAGGGAGGATATGTAACCTGCGTTGTTATTGGTTTAAAAAAGAACTACAATCATAACTGAACATATGCCGTCAGTGCCTTAAGCTGCAGATAGAGGACACAAACGTCTCCTCATACTCTGTATACGGACAGGCCATGCCTCATGTGAAAACCCAGAACCTCCAGAAATTCCTCACTGGCTCATGATGCTACAGGTGCTGGCTTTGAGGTAGTGAGGATTCACCATCTAAAAAGGAGTCATTTTAAGTGTATTTCCAATTGGTTTTAGTTGTAGGATCTGGCAACCCAAATGAGAAGCTCATTCTGTTTTCTGATTGGATAATCATTTTGTGAACAAAGACACCAAATTTTAACAACTACAACTTGGCCATCACGTCCAATGTTTTTGCATTTTTTAACACTTTAAAAAAAAGCTAAATTTGATATATGTTTACAGATTTGGGGACACAGATAGATCACGCTTATAAAATGTGAACTACACGTTCTACATAACCTGCTTTTAAACCAACTTAACTGATTAAAACATCCCACTGACCCATTATTAAACTAAACAGCCACACACTGGAAACCCATATATGGACATTAGAATTTGGTATAAAAAGATTTTTTTTTACATCACTTACAAAAAAAGTTTAATTCTTACACTAATACAAAATCCACATTTACCTGAAGGCAGCAAATGAGTAAGGGCATGTGAGCAATAATAACTTTACTGGATGTTTTTGACTGAAGCTTCTCAGACAGTTTAGTGCAGAGGTTTTCAGCACCTAGCGAAAGAAGGCATGTGGTAAGATTAAATGAAATAAACAATCTAAAATCAAGATTAAAGTTTGACATTCACCTTGTTCCTCCGTCACGGCCCACACCATAAGGTCCACACAAGCCGCATTGGCCTGGCAGCGCAACTTCAGCGGGCTCAGCTCACTTTGGAGATACTCCACATCATGTAATATCCTCTGCAGCTCTGACTGACTGCTGCTAAACTGCTCCAGAACAAAGTCATGAACCTCTTTCACAAAGTCTGTCTGGAGGTCTGGAGAACACAGATACAGACATGTGTCAAGTATGCACTAAATAAGTAAATAAAAATCAGCAATAACCTACCCTTCAGATTGTACAGAGTATCCCGTAGCATTTTAAAAATAGCTACATACAGAGGATCACTAAAGGTTTTGTAGTACAGCTGACTATTTGGAGTTGCCTAGAAATGTAAATTACCTCCATTAAACTTTGTCAAGGTGAATGATCACTGTCAATATGCTTTTGGGATCGTACCTCTAAATGTTCAGCCAAAGAGTCATCTAGTGATTTTAAAAATGATTCAGAGACAAACTGTTCAACCTGTAAAAACAGACAAGCATAATCACATTTCTGTTAAACTTCCAATACAAGTACTGTACTGTACATTTCCTTTTTCAAAAGGTGATTTCTGACCATGTGGAGCAGCTGTCTCAGTGTATCAATAGGGACATGAAACTCTCCTGTGCTATTTCCAGTGAACAAAGGAGACAGAGAGAAGCTGGAGCTGATGGTAGAGAAGTAGTATTCAGGGTCCACAGCACTGCCATCAGGAAGGTAAGAGCCTGAAAACAAAGTTATATTGACTATTTCTACTGCTTGACTTGAAACATAAAAGAAAAAGCCTTTTCATTTATCTCACCCTCAAAGTACTGCACAGAAGGATCAGCGGGTGAGCTGGGTGTCAGACCTGTTCTTTCAGGGCTGGCCTACAATGGCATTGTGGTTGCTCAATTAACATTAACTTTCACATAACTTCTAATTTCATTTAAATTCACTTACTTGTTGTGAGACACTGGATACAGAGGAGCCTTTGCGCTTTAGACTGTCACTCTGACAAGCAGTCAACAAAGAGCTGGGCATTATTGAACGGAAATCATTAAATGAGCGCCTGTGCACAGAGTCACACTCTTCATTTGCAGGCAACACTGGCGCCATTGGCCGAGGGAATAATTTAGATAGTAATGGCTCATCTGTGTTGCTGTATCGCCCAAAGGCTCGAGCCACCCCAAGCAGGGTTGGCACTGTGTACTTACAGAGGTACTCTGAAGTCATAAGAGGAGATGAATGTAGATATGCCAGGCAGCTCCCAAAACAAATTAACATGCGTTTTACCTTTGTCATGAGAATCTGGATTCTTGCAGATGTCTTGTAGCACCTGCATAAGATCCATGACAGACTCCAGAATCTGGCAAGGAGATTTTATTTTACTTTTTCACATTCATACAATGTGGAAGTGACAAAGAATATTGTAAAACACAGAAACCAGTTGGTGACTTTGGAAGAAGCATGATTTCAAGCAACAGCACACAGGAAAACATTGATTTAAATCTAAATTAAGTTTACCTGTCCACGTAAAGCCTCATCACTCTGAGCAACATCTGAGAGTAGTGTTACAAGACTAAAGCTGAAGATTTCAGCAACAGGAAGAGTGTCTGCAAAAATGAATCAGAATGTATTTATAAATGTGTATTAAATGCACCATAAACATATTTTAAAATCTAAAATATTAAAACTTGGATGGAAAGACATGCAACAAGCTCCAATGTGTGACTTTACCATGTCCTTTACGATGGGAGCTTTCCTCAACCCACTGAACTTTTGGTAGACCTTTGAGTAGCCCCAGAAGGTATGGAACAATGGAATCTTTGTGCTGTTCAAAGAGATTAAGAGTGAGGGGCAAAAATTGTTTTTCAAAAGCAAATAGTGAAGCAACCCTGTGTTTACCTGCAGGTTGGATTCAACCAGAAAGACACCCAGTGCAATGACAGCATCTCTCCTCCGCTCATCCAACTGGTAGACCCCACGAAAATCAACCGGACACATGCATTGTAACTTCTGCACCTAAAAAAATAACAAAACTTTGTAAGCCGTTCAACTGAAGCAGTCTTGAGCAAAATCCGGATTTGAATCATGTGCTCATAAAGTGTTTATTGTGTTAAATATTCTCTCTAGCCTAAAAGTGTTTCAAGAATTGAGCCAGGAATCCTGTATTATCCTGCATTATCCTGCATTAATTGGCTTTATGCTCCAGCACTGGACTTAACTTTAGAGAGGATTATAAAACAGGATGAATCTCATAGAATATACACAGTCCCTTTAAATTGTTCCTTTTCTATTTAACAGACCACATCAGTTAGACAATATTAACAAATATTAAACAGAGGTGAAAATAACTACAGAAAATTGACATGAAATAATAACACATCTTTCAAGGAGGTATTAACGAATGATGAGCTAAATGTTATTGATACAATGTGTGCGGAAGCTGACCCTAACTTCTGTCTAAGCCATGGTTTAAGCATGCAACTTTAAACGTAGCACTTCAAAAACAGTGTGGCGCCACATAATACTTAATAAGCAGCTGTCAGATAATACACTTCTGTCATCACATCTACACATTTATAGTCACACTTGCAAAGATCTGTTCTGGACATATATTCAGGCCACAAATCAGGTGAATATGAACAGTCGTGCCATTTCCTGATGTTGCTATGGTTGTTCCAAGGTTAGCCTGAGACGGGCTAGGTTTACGTGTACGTTATAAACAGATTACAACAAAAGGAGCTTAAGTAACCGCAAGCACACATTAAACGCGAACAAATCTAAGAACTATGACCAAGGATATGTTAATAATGACAAACGAGAACTTGAATACAGGCCTACGGTCTTTAAACAGGTTTTAGCTAACAGCTAGCTGCGTTACCTTCTCTATTGGAGCTTGTCCGTGAGTTGCCAGCGACCGTGCTAAAGATAAAACTGTGTTAAAATAAAATCCTCTGCTTCCTCCTCCAGTCAGAGACATGATTAAAAGTGTCCGAACACAGCTAGACAATTAGAAGCATCTTCCTTCTTCCATTCATCTCGACCACTGCTGATAACTACGGGAGCCGCGCAGTCCAACCCGAGCAAAACAAGGTCACCGGGAGAAAGATCACTCATGTTTCAAAGCTTTTATCACTTTGTCGCAGAGTGAAAAAGGTCCAGAAGGAATGCACGTTAAAGGCCTATTACAATGTGGTCAATTTTAGTCGGATTTGTCTATTTATGGGTTTGATGTTCAAACTGGTCCTTATTTTGTCCAGAATGATTGATTTGATTGAAAATAAGCTTCTCCTTATGTTGTACCAGCCCAGGAGTTTCACAGTTCCATTTTATCTAATGATGAACAGAGAATAAGTTAAAACAACAATAATGATAGGTTTGTTATTCTGTTTATTTTGAAACATTATCAGATAATTTCTTTGAAGGCACATCATGGAAATTAGCCTTGTTTGGTTCCAATTACAAGGCAGCAAAGAAAATACTCTTTAAATACAGGTTATTGTAAACATTGAGAAAGCAGAAAGAAGAAAAACAGACTGCATGGAAAATCCTTAAAACATGTTAATAAAACGCTTAATAAAATATAAATGGCATTAGAAAATTCCGTACTGTAAGGCATAAAATTAAAGGCCTGCAAATGCTTGACTTGTCTCCATGGAATGAGGAGAAAGGCACAATTAAAAGTGTGTAGGCATAATGGAGTCCCTCCATAAAAGAAAAGCAGACTTGTCGAAATATTGACAGATATATATATATATATATATATATATATATATAGGCATGTTGAATGTGTGTGTGTGTGTGTGTGTGTGTATGTATATATATATATATATATATATATATATATATATATATATATACACACACACACACACACACACATTCAACATTCACTCTCAAAATAACAATATTTAGGCACTTTGCTATGCTATTAAAGTAACTGAACTTAAAACATACCTAACACAAAGAGAAACTACTTCAAAAGACCAGAGCAACTGTTTGGATGAAGTTTGCGAGTGAATAAAATCACTCTAAATATTAATTTGATCACTTTAAAACATGAATTATTAAATACAAATTATTCACACATTAACTGTTTTAAGGAATCTTGTCAATAATGCACCCAAAACCTTTGGAGATAAAGGACAATGTGTTATCCATTAGATTTTTGTTTTTAATCAATAAAACCTTTTCTTGTGAAAATAGTTTTGCAATTTATAATAATAATTTCAAGTACAATCAATTTTAAATGTAAATCCTATAGTGTTACAGTCACATTTGTCTGTATTGGTTGTCATTTACAAAATACTGACACCAATTGCACAAATAAATTCATCACTGTTCAACATATTTCATTCCTATTCTTATGTGTGTCCTCTATCATGTTTTCTTCTCTGAGCCCACACTTCTTCAAAACCAGCTGAACAACAAGCTTTTCATCTGAATTAAAAGCGCACAACACTCCCTATTGTAAATTACAGAGTGGAGGTAGATAAAACCTGAAAAGTGGGTTTGCTTCAGCAGACTTTTCAGTCTGTCTTCCAAACGACGTTCAGGACTTTGACAACTTCTTCATAAATAATGAAGACTATGGCAACATCCATGCACACACGGCCGAGACGAGGCACAGTACCTTTGTAGAACCTGCCAAAACAACAGAAGGAACACTTTTAGCAATATTTCATAAAAACCATTACTGATGCATAAAAAGCATTATTGATGCCATTTTACTTCCTGGCCTTCATGATCTTGCTTGTCTGAATAAAATCATTCTTTTGTGTGTAAATTTCAGGGTATTTCTTGCCCATAACAGAACATTTTACAGAACAAATTGTATGATGAACACAGCATAATATGACATAATCTTATCATTTATACTTTGTATACTTTTTATCTAATTAAACAAACTTACGCTGCTGGACCTTCGTGCTTCATTATCTTAACAGCGCAGTCCATTGTGCTTTTGTATTTGTGAGCTTCAAGACCCTAAAAAATAATAATATTATAATCAAAAGTGAAACCTTTCATAAAATGTTATGTTTTAAAAATGCTACGCACCTGCATTCTGGTTTTGATGACATCTAGAGGAGTGTTTCCAAAAACACTAGTAGCTCCAGCAAAAGCTCCAAAAAGTCCAGTTATCAGAGGGTTAATGGCTTTGTTGGAGTCATCGCCTGTGTAGTTGAAACAGGTAATCTTAATAGAAATGAGTTATATTTGTGTATTCTAGATCAATTAAAAGGATCGATGTTTGCAAACCTTTATACCAGTTTCTCAGTGATGTCATGACATAAAAACGGATAGCCTGGTTTGAGCCCTGCTTCAGCACAGTGGCAGTCAGTCCTTGGTAAGTGCCCTTCAGTCCTAAAAAAGACCCACATCACAAACAGGTTTTCTTATTTTTTTATGGATAAGCAGTGCACCAAACAATGTTTTTTTTAATTTTTATATCATTGTAATGTTTTCATCCATGTAGCTAGGTTATTTTCTTTGCATTGCTTATTACTTTTTATTTACGTAAGTACACAAATATGAATGTGAGAATTACAACAACAAAATATTCCACTGAAGTCAGACTGATTGATTAGTTATTGCTTTGTAATATTATTTTAGTTATTTAGATACTACTCTTACCTTGAGTTCTGATAATCTCCCTTACTCCATGGAAAAAACCTCGGTACTTTGGGTTTGCAGAAGTCTGGTCGTGTATAAATTTGACCTAACATAACAAGAGCAGCATGATGCAGTCAGTGATGAAAATGCTGTTGTGGCATTTTATTATGGTGCTTTATTACCTTAACTGTCTCCATAGGACACACAACAAACACAGCCTCTGCAACTCCAGCACCAAGGCCACACATGAATCCTCGCTTGCTGTCCAGTTTCCCACTCTCGTCACGCATCTTATTGCTGAGAAACTCAAAAACCCCAAATCTGTCAATCAAATGAAACATAATTTGTTAAATTCAAAGCATTTGGTAAATACACATTAAAAAGTTTGAGTTTGAACTGTACCTAACAGCAGCTTTAGGTATAGATCCATAAAGAAGAGAGCTTAGACCTCTGTAAAGACCTCGAACACCATGATTGTTCACGGTTTGCTTTACACAATCAACTGTCAAAGAAATTGAAAAAACTCATAGCAAAAAACAGAGTTTACAGCAAGTACAGCAATAAAACCTTTATAACAAGGGGATAAACTCAAAATAAACAGAAGTCAAGAATACAAATACTTTATTTCAGTGTTATTCCGTGTATTTGGTTAAAGAATTGAGGTTTGTGTGCCATAATTAGAAGAGAATGATGAAATACAATGAAATAAATTTTAGCAACTTCCTGGTCAAGCCGCAAACGGGAATTAGGAGTGATTGCTTTACCAGCTTGTGGATAAAAGCTGTTTTTCAGAGTATTGGTCCTTGTCTTAAGCAATAATTGCCCATACCTTTTGTAACATTAATATAATGACCTTTAACTCACCAATGCCTTTGTATTTTGGGGGATTGGCCTTTTCATCTAGTTGCAGCTGGGTCTTAACATACTCAGTAGGGAAGGTGATGCAGATCTCTATTCCTCCTGCTATCCCACCTGAAAAAAACACAAGCAACACAATTTAGTGAGAGAGGGAAAATATTATCACTTCATCCTATCAAAAGACATTTAGGGATGCTCACAACTTACGTTTACCCTTTTGTTTATATATGTAAAAGGAAGTCAAATTACTCACTGTATACATTTGTACCAATAAGTATTCTTTTTAGTGCAATGCTGCATATAATTTGTCATTTTAAGCTGTACACATTGAGGGAACATGAACGTAACAGGACCGTTCCACCTTAAAAGAGTGTCATTCATCTGCAGTTACACAGCAGACGCAGAACTTGCAGCTGATTGGCTCAGCTGAGCCCAGCATGATTCTGATTCTCCCCTTGGCCTGGTTCCAGTTCTTCCAGCTCAAGGGGGTGTGTTTCTTTGCAGCACAAACTGTTCACCATAAAACAATTTAAAGCAACACATCCATGCAGATTGAGGGTGACCTCAATGCTGCTATAGGCAATAGTTCTAAAAGGTAAATAAACTTCAAGACATGCAATGTCTTTAAAATGCCATGCAAAAAATCCAACAAACATTCACTGTCTGCTCTCTGACATGCAGACGTGCAAGAACAGGACTTATACATGATAACTGGCAAAGGTGGTTTTGGCTAAGATCCGGTGATAGTAGTAGTTAGGAGTCGGACACACCCACAGGCATTCCTTTTAAGACTGTGCAGGCTGTGCAGCTACAACAAGACAAATAAATCTGGATTTGAAAACACAAGTTATAGTTTTTCTAAACTCAGGGCAATTTGTTACCTGAGGTCCTGAAATTGAGTCTGAAATGAAAGATAAGACACCCATTTATCAAGAGTGGTACAACTTGAAAAAGTCTGGCTGGTCACAATGGATTTCTCATCAATAAGAAAGCTGTATGGATAGTAATTAAGTTGATGTAGTTATAGGAAAATTCAAGATTCCTTGACTGAATGAGTGCCCAGCACTATTGCATCAGTATTTATAATCAAATAACATGTAAACTGACATTGTGTTGAGAATTACTCTTAAATGAGAGTCGAAACTTATCGTCTTTCTAAAACAGAGTCCAGATGACTACAACTGAATCTTTTTCTACAATGGAACACTCCTGGACAAATGAGGGATTACGCCAATTGTGGTAATTACTTATGTGTAAATTCTAGAATAAGATCCGGTCACTTTGATGAATATAGGCCCATCATTCAATTCAGAAATGATAGTCATTTCAGAGATCAGTATGGACCAGAGGTCAGGCCAGAGCAAACTAATAATTTGTCATTGTGCCCATGGAAACTGATTTCTCAGAGAACTCAGCACGAGTTATGAGAATGAAAGAAAGAAAAAATATTTTCCAAATGTCTTTTATCAATTGACAATGAACCTTGCCATGAGTTTGAGCATCTGTCAGTCATTAACTAAAGCCAGCAGGTTTGAGGTTCATTACTCAACACATTTCCCCACAGACACTGAGATCTGGACCAGCCTGACAGACCGAGGCATGGTTTGCCCTGAGGCAAACGGCCTCACATACTTGCAGCCTGATGAGTAGTTTTCTCCCCGATAGCTGTAGCTGTCATGATCAGTTTATTATTAATTACATGTTTACAAGCATGTCCCAACTGCAACAATGCCAATCCTATCTGTAACCTCAAGCTGTGGAGGAGTTGTGAACAGCTTTTTGTTTAACTTTCTCTGAATAAGCTATGTTTACTTACCTGCCAGGATGGCTTTGCCAGGGTGAGTTAGTTTGGCTTTTCCAGCAGGAGCAGCAGCAGCCAAGCATTGTGGTCTGTGAAACGGACTCACAAATCTCTGGTGTCCAGACATGACTGGGAAAGACCTGGGTCTAACTTTCAATCAAAACACGGACGCTAGTCGCCAAAGACCCTGCAGAGTGCAGCGGCCGCCTGCGTGTTCTGTGCCAGAGGAGCTGCACAAATACAAAGGCCAGGCCGCTGTGACCATTGGACTTAGTACTGCGCAAAAGTTGATAATGAATGTGTACTTTTGACAAGTTGCCTCACTGCACACTGTTACTTGGGGGGCGGATGGTATCGAATCAGGGGGAGCCCAGGGAGGGGCCAGTACAGGGGCAATGCTTCCCGTTTCGCGGAAGAAAACGTCATGCGGTTGTCATAAAAAATTAAGGTGGAACGGGCAAATTATTTGTCAAACAATAAAAACAAAGTTTTTTCTAAACCGCGTAACGAAAACATAATAGAATCATCTTTGTTGATTGCAGAATTGGGTTATTAAACTGCAGTTAAGTTTCTGATGTTACTAGATGTCTTCTATTCGCGGATGAAAACAAACAAACAAATATAGATACTGTCATAAAGTCATGATCGATCAGAACAAATTTAAAAAACCTAAATAGTAAAAAAGCTCTTACTTAAAAACGTTCCAGTACGCGCATGCGCTTCATGTCTCCTTCATTGTGCCCTATTGCTAAGCTAAAGCTAGCTTTGTAGCATCACCACTTGGGACGGTCCAAGCTTCACATTGTTGCAGACCCTCTCAGACATTTGATCGGGTAAGACACTTCACATTATGACAAATGCAGTTGCAATACATCTATGTATCCAACTAAAGTGGTATTTTCTGATTAATGTGCAATGTATCTAACGCTAACGTTAACTCTCTTAGCTAGCCTGGCAATGCGATTTAGCGAAAGGAAATTATTGGATTATGTAATGACATATTTAGCTGCACTTTTATTCAAAAGCAGTCTATTACTGTGTAGCAAAGTCTACGGTCGAAATGTAATGTTGCGTGAAGTACAATGTATGTAATTAATTAACAAATGAAGAGACATGCCAATATGTAGACATTAAGAGAGTGAGCAATGTCGTGTGCTAACGAAGGCTAAACCTCTAAATTGTCATGCATTTTATTACTATCCAGATTGTTTTACTAAATTAAGCTTTCGTCATTCTGAAGGAATATCAGAACATTAAATGTACCTTCCATAATGCCTGTGTGTTCATGTACTGGTTTGACTCGTGTGGCCCTTTTCACAACCTTGAGCCAATCCCAACCCTTCGCCCCTTTGGACAATAACGGGTTATCATAAGCTTTGTTCTACCTTTTCTTTATCGTTTTCAATAGTTCTGTTTTCAATCGACATCATTTGCAGGCAGTAGCCTACATTAACTATCATCCTGATCACCAGTTAATGCTAATACTTTTAAAAGAACAATTTGTTCCCTAAAGCTTTTTAAGTGCATAATAACCACTTCTGGCTGTGCTGCCTGTTATCGTTACAGAACAATGGCTGTCCCTCCTTCATACACAGACCTGGGCAAGGCAGCCAAGGACATATTCAGCAAGGGCTATGGTGAGTGCTTCTATTGCTAGTATGATAAATTATTAACTGTATAATAAGGCATTAAAACCTTTCAACATTCAATTATAATTCATCTTCCTGGGACCTCACACCCAGTTTTACATTGCTGTATTGATCAGATATTGTTTGGCTCAACTATCTAAGAAGTGTCATTATACAGGATTTGGGCTTGTGAAGCTGGATCTGAAGACCAAATCGCAAAGTGGAGTGGTAAGGACATCAATCTCTATCGCTGTCTGTATTCTTTAAATCTTGACTGCATTTTTTGGCAATTTAAATTAATCTTCATTTGTAACCCCCTTTGTCTCTAATTTCCCAACAATTATATAATAAAACATTGTAAATATATGACAAAGGTATGCACTGAATGTCGTATTATATGCCCAGTTTGATATCCTGGTTAAAAATAAGTCAATTCTGTTTTGACCTGCCTTTTCCCAGCACATCTTAACTCCTGTTCTTTCCTGTTGCGCTTTTCTGGATGCTTGTGCTCTATTGTAGATGGTAAGATTGAAGATTAAAACAACAGATTTCAGAGGAGGTTTTTTTTTATCATCTACCATTCCCCACTCATTAAGTTATGTATTTCTTCATGATTATCTCTAGTTCAGTTAATGCATGTATGCCTTTCTACAATGTTTACATTTGGTCATTTATCATTTTATTCATCCATTGTTTTTGCACCCTTATTGGCGTTTAATGTGTTTTATTATTCATATTTGTAAATGTCTCAAAATTTACAGATGTGGAAACTATGCCTGTCTTGCTCTTTTCGTTCGTCTCCCAAATTGATTGTTATGTTTGACTTGCGTCGTTAGGAGTTCAACACATCCGGCTCCAGTAACACAGACACAGGGAAGGCTGCAGGAAGCCTGGAAACCAAATATAAGATGAAAGAGCTGGGGCTCAGCGTCAACCAGAAGTGGAACACCGACAATACTCTGGCCACTGAAGTCACTGTTGAAGACCAGGTACATGAGTGCTAAATAAATTTAATTATTTTCCTGATAGTCGGTTTAATAAACACTTGTATGTTTGTCTGTAGCTTGCTCAAGGCCTGAAGGTGGCTTTGGATACATCCTTTGTACCAAACACTGGGTGAGTGGAAATAAATTCACAGAACAGAAATCAAATTGTGATATAACAATGTTAATCTAATTTTGTGCAGCAAAAAGAGTGGCAAGCTGAAGACTGGTTACAAGCGTGACTATGTGAACTTGGGTTGTGATGTGGACTTTGAAGGTCCCATCATCCATGCTGCTGCTGTGCTGGGTTATGAGGGCTGGCTGGCTGGCTACCAAATGGCTTTTGATACAGGCAAATCTAAACTGACCCAGAATAACTTTGCCTTGGGATATAAGACTGGGGACTTCCAGCTGCACACAAATGTGTAAGTATGTTAAGTTATGGGGGGGAAACAATAACACACAATTATAGTACTAGCTGCCCATTATCGTACACCTAAAGGCTTACTCGTCAAATTAAACTTTTCTCATAGTAATGACGGGACAGAGTTTGGTGGATCCATTTACCAGAAGGTTAACGATGAGCTGGAAACAGCGGTAACTCTGGCCTGGACCGCTGGCAGCAACAACACTCGCTTTGGCATTGCTGCCAAATACAAGCTGGACAAAGATGCATCACTGTCTGTAAGTACTTTTTTTTTATTTATTTTTTTTCAAATATATTTTGTGGTCTGAGTATATTATCTCATATATTGCACCCTCTACCTACAGGCCAAAGTAAACAATGCCAGTTTGATTGGAGTAGGTTACACTCAGAGTCTTAGGCCTGGTAAGGTTAACATCATATTGCAATATGCTACAATTAATCAAATAAAGTAAAAATTCTACTAAAAGATTTCCACCCGTTTTTTCTATATTACAGGTATTAAAGTAACTCTCTCTGCCCTGATTGATGGAAAGAACTTCAACGCTGGTGGACACAAAGTTGGCATGGGTTTTGAGCTTGAGGCGTGAGGAAAACTTTGATTGTTCATTTGATATGTCAAAAATCACAGCTCACTTGTCCCCTGCCCAGTTTTCTGTAGCCTGTTGTTTCTGGAAGCCCTTTGGCACTTTCTGGCAATTACCATGAGCTGCCCTTAACCAGCTATGAGCCCATTTGACAGTAGTAGAAAATATATACAGGAGTTACGTATGTTCACATCTAAAAGCTGACAATACATATGTGCTGTATTGTGATACATTGGGACAATATTTATTTCTTCATAGGTCTTAGAACTAGTAGTCTATGTATCTTATTAAATATTGTGTGTTCAGTTCCTTCCTATCCTGAAGCATGTGAGAATGAAAATATGAAGGCAAGTGTAAAAAATATTTGCGTGGTTAAAATGGTGCTGCGTGTTTTCTACTTTATGTTGTAGCTTTTAGATCCATTTAAATGTTCTGTTACATTACACAACAACATGCAACAATTGAATATAGCTTGTTGAATATTTTTAATTGTTTAATTATTAAAGGGATAATAAAAGCGGTTTAGCTATGCCCCCATATGACTGGTGAAGTTTATATTACGGAACCTAATGGCTTACATAGTTGGATAATTTTTTAGTTTTTATCAAATGAATTCCTCTGGCTCCCATCCTGAGTTGTATGAAGATTTGTGTGTTAGAGTCTCTGGCACATTATTAACTGACCAGCAGTTTCCCTAAACATGCATAATCAGTCATTTTTAAAGTCCTAATACTTAATGGGATCATCTCATCACTTTTGTTTATTGTACTTAAGTTTGCTTTTGGTTTTGGCTAAGTTTATGGCCATTTGTACACAGTACCTCATTCTTTCCAACGTCAACTAAGACATTAATAAAATATCAAGAATACATGGTGTGTGGCAAGTTAACAATTTTTATTGTACATGTCATTTATAACAACACTGACTCCTTCACAGTTTAAAGGTCATCTTAATAAATATTGGTTACAGTCCAGACCAGTCATACAACTGGAACCAGAAATGTACGTGCACTGCATAAAAATAAAGTGTTATCCACAATGACTCAGACATAAATGTGGTTGGTCAATAACGATTATCTACTTTTTTTTCTATTTTCCACTATAGTTTTTGTTTTGTTTTAACATTTTTTTATTTAATTCTACAAAAGTCAGAAGTTTACATGCACATGCTTGAAACTAAAACAAATCAGTAGCAATGTGAGACCATTGTGCTGCACGTGGGACAGGTACAATTCAGACGAGATGTACTTGATTAGGTAGGCCTAATATTGCTGTACGACTCAAAGTGCTTGTTACAAGTCACTTTTTTTTAGGCATTTCAGGACAAATTTAGCTTTGTCTTTTATCCAAATTTTGATTTATTAAACTGAAGTTGAATTAAGTTGTTTTAAACCTGGCCAATCAGTTTAGGCAATGCAGTGCTGCTACTGTATATGTGTCTGTAGATGGAGGAAAGGAGCAGAAACAGAGGTGAGAACTGGAGATTGGGACGACTGGGATATATGCTGTACTCAGTCACGCCTATGACTGTAGTAGGATACATGTTTAAAGTACAATTA
Organism: Chaenogobius annularis; assembly: GCA_015082035.1. Taxonomy (NCBI): domain Eukaryota; kingdom Metazoa; phylum Chordata; class Actinopteri; order Gobiiformes; family Gobiidae; genus Chaenogobius; species Chaenogobius annularis. The sequence goes on along the minus strand of BJKM01000405.1, from coordinate 289,947 downwards.
CTAGTACTAATAAGTAATAATCAAGCTGGTGTAATCCCTCATTCGTCCAGTAGTGTTCCCGTGTAGAAAAGATTCAGCTATAGTTGGCTGGACATTTCGACTCATCAAAGAGTCATTCTCAATCTGCGGATCTAGTCTGAGAACCCAGATATTTATCCTACTCTGAGTAGGCCCTGCCCACTGGGTGGAACCTCCTGATAATAGCCTGTCTGTTTAGTGTCTAAGTAGGAGAAGAGGCCATTTTTGTTAAAAAAGAGAATCTCTTTAAACAGGAATAGAGGTTTAAGGTTCAACCCACCGGTCTCATACAAAAGTGTGTTGAAGCCATGGAGCCCTGGGCACTGGAACTGTAAACAAACTATTATCAGGAGGTTCCATCCGGTGGGCAGGGCCTACTCAGAGTAGGATAAATATCTGAGCTCTTAGACTAGATCTGCAGATTGAGAATGACTCTTCGAAATGTCTTGTTTTTCTAAAAACAGTGTCCTGATGACTACAACTGAATCTTTTTCTACAATACTAATAATACGAATATTTGTAAGTAGTTACTTTCCACTCCTAGATTTTCAGGCAGAGGGAGAAATAGGTGATTTTAAAGTATGTAAAACTTCCAGTTCTAGTTGTATGTCATAACAGGATGTGTTTCTGACACTGGTAAATACTTCATTAAATACTTCAATAAACAGATGTAACAGACCATTATATGTTGTTGCATTTTTAGGTCTCTTTCTGTGTGAAAAACAGTTCTCCCACTACTGTCAAAAGCGAAGGCTTTAATCATCAGTTTTGTAGCCTCAAGTCTGCCCCATGTTTTATGTCTTCATTGGTGAAGGAATTCTAAGTATTTCCTTAAAGTATTCACATTTCATAGCAGGTTGACTTTAGCCACCACTTGCTTGCAGCCTGTCTGGGAGTATTCATGTCCCCCTACAATGGGATAATATTCTATCTCTCCTGACAGTCGCTCTATGTTGGCATTGTCCGGATAGAAACCTTCACGAGTAATTTCCTCCAGAAAGCACTCCATCACATGAACCTTTTCCAGAAGGCCCAGAGGTAAAATGTCCGCCTCTGCCCACAGTGGGTGCAGTCTGTCCAGAGTGTTGCGTAGAATTGGGGTGAGCTCTTTGATCAGGAGGCCATGACCAGAGGCTGTTACAGCGATGCTCGATGAGTTGTGAAGCAAATGCTTTGTGATTTGCTCATGGCCTAGGTTGCTCAGAAATAGGTAGATTGCATTCAGGTACTCGTTAGACTTCTTGGTGGCCACAAGCTGCCACAGTGCATCCAATATCTCTTGGTGCATGTGCTCAACCTCATCAAATATCAATAATGGGATCTTCTCCTCCTCCTCTGCCCGCTCCACAGTGTGAGAAATCAGAGCACTCAGGTTCTGAGCACAATGGAGGGCATCTGCCTCTTGGGGACAGTGGTGCAGGACATAGTACTGAAGAACCAAAGCCTCCCCAACCACTGATCGAAAGTGTCCAGCCAGGAGACGACCCAGGAGGCTTTTACCAACTCCACTGGGGCCGTGCACAGACACAACCAGAGGCTTGTTGTGGACATAAGTGGACAGATATTCCTGTAAATGAGACATGAGGCCCTCCACCGCCCCCTGCTGCCCAAACACCTCCCTACGCAATGTCTTCTCCAGGCCCTCCAGGTCATATTTGAGAACATGATCATCAAGATTTTCTATGGCATTGTAAACCTGCAAAAAGAAACAAAAAAGTACAATTTAAAAATTGATGTCAACAGAAACGGTCTAAAACAAACCAAATATGCATCACCTGAAGGAAGACAATGGCAAGGAGTAGATAAAGGGAGCGTTTGGCTCGGCTGCGTTCTTTTGGTGGGACCCTGCGTCCGCCACTGTTAGGAAACAACACTCTTTTCTTTCGTTTCCTCTTTTTCCTCTGATGAATAGTGCTTTCCAGTGAAGAGTAAGCAGAGGCATTTAAGGCATCAAAGGTGAAAATTTTGGGGCTAGTCCTGATTGGGGCCCCTGTCTGAGTCCCAGCTGCTGTAAGGCTCAGGGCCAGGTCTTGTCTGCGTTTCTTCATGGCCTGGTACTTCTGTCTGATGCGTATAACAGCACGCAGAGAGGAGAAGCTAGACAAATTGGGCACATCTCTGTTCCTGTGTCCGTCATCTCTGTCTACTTCTAATTCACTGTTTGTGTCGCCATTTGTATCTTCATCAAATTCTCCTATTTGGGAGGTTGAGGCACTGCTGTCGTGGTCACTCATCTGCAAACAGAACATGTTAATTTAGCTAGCAACAAATATTTTAACCACAAAAATGAAGTACATCCTCTGATACTCTCAGCATTGCTTTGCATTTGAAGAGTCTAGACCAGTGTTTCTCAAACTGTGGTGAGCTCTTTCAGGTGGTACGCCATTCTTTTGCTTATTATAGAGTCACTTTAATACACATTTAAGGCTTCATTTTGGCAAATTGTAGATTCTGACCTTGAATAATCCTGTTATTGACCTGTTTTTTATCTTTTCATAGGTGGTGGTGTGAAAAGTTTGAGAACCACTGGTACTCTAGAGACTGCGCTGTAAAAAGTATGAGAAAACACTAGAATGTATAGTATATGTGTAAAGAGAATGTGAGAACTGTTGCTTCATGTCTGTGAGGTAGTTTTAGACTCTTTCCTCTTGCCTTGAGGCGACGACTAAATCCACGGACGGCCAAAATAGACCAAATGTCAAACTCGAACAAATTAAGATTTACGGTAAATATCATAGTAACAGCTCGTGCACATGTGGAAAAAACATTACACTATCAAGGCACAAAGAGTCTGTCACTCTAGGCTGCTTAATAGCAACACACTTTTATAAGAATTCTCATTCATCAGGTTTAATGAATTCAGAATCAGAAATGTTTTTGTCCATTTATATCGTTATAACAGTTTAACAAAATAAAACTGCCAGCTACATTATCAGAATATACTCATTGAGTATAAACATGCACTTGGTAGAAGGAAGCTTTATCAAAGCCAGGTTCCTTTAAGTTATTTCTGGGAAAACTATGAGGAAATAAGTGAAAAGGGGATTTTGTCAAGTGTGAGCAAGGATAGAATTTCGCTTTGATAAGTGCCTTGTTGTCTCAGATAAACATTCACCATCTAAGAATATAGAGATGAAAACAGAACAAAAATATGTAAAAAGTGGTCAGTTACTGTTATTTATCTGGCGTTGCATAGCAAACAACTAAAAACTTTAGCACAAAAGTGTGTGAATAATATAATAAAAAGCAGAACAGAACATTTTCTGGACAAATTCCCACTACAGGTTTGTGAGGTTTTGTAACACAAAGAGCCGGACACTGGCGCACACCCAACAGTACACCCACTTGCAAATGTAATGTACATGCAAATAATGTACCAAAATTGAGCGGTCAAAGAAATAAAGGCACTTAAAATGCTTACCTTGGCTGCGCCTTGAACGACAAACGTAACCTTAGATCATTGTAAGGGTTTTACTGAACAGGAACAAGCCACAGCGCACAGAGCCGCAGTGTAACTTACCTCCACTGGCCCCTCCTCTCTCTTCCTCTTTTCTCTAGCCCGCTTTTATTTCAGAAGAGTTACAATTGACTCGGAAATATAAAATGAAACATATACTTTGGTACAGAAAAATGATTTGTGGGATATCATGATTTAAAAAATGAGTTAAACTGTGGAAAATGGAAATAGAAGTTTTGAAAATGCACAAGGTGAAAATGAGCATAGAACCAACATACAGATAAAAGATAAAAGTCAATGCAAAGATAAAAATAGCACTTAGGTGTGGCAAAATTTTGCATAACGGAAACGGCAAAAAAAAAAAAAGGCCTACGCTGCTGGATCTTGTGGTTGATAAAGTAGTTTTGTACACAGTTTACTTTAAACAAGCTGCTGTATAAACTGTTCATTTGGTGTGTAGGAGGAAGTCACAAAATACTCCATAACTTTTACAGTGGTTCAATGTTATTCTGCTTGTTTGTACTTGGTCTTTGTGTCAAACAAACACCAAGAACAACACAAATATCTTGTCAAATATCTCCATCAGTATGCTCGTTTTTGTGAACATTCCTTGTCCTTTCACCAACACATTTGACATCAGGCTAAACAACTTTATTACCGCTAAGCAACACAACCGAATGTAAATGTGTGCGCGTACAAGTGGTTGTGTGTTTTCATGCATGTACACTGCTCATCGTGAGCATTTGGGTAAAGGTCAATCGTGTCACTGCATGATTTAATAATAACACAAGAAAAGGTTGTGTTAAATTGAAGATCTTTTGTGTTGAATTCCACACATGTGCAATATTTAGACACGACAAAGTTTCCTCACATATTTGGGGGGAAAAGGTTGATAAAATATTTATGACAGAATACTTACATGAAAGCCATAATCCATCTTTTCATAAATGTGCACACAATAACACATACAAATGAAACACGTCAGCAACCCCCCGAAAAACAAAACACTTTGATCATATAAATAACATATTTATACATATTTATACATAGCTGAGCATATTTGAATTACGCTGATGTTTCTGAAACCTAGAAGAACTTGAGGCAGATTCAACAACTAATCGAGTTTTGAATGTGCTAGATCGCAGCACTGTTTACCAACATTTGTGGCAGAATAATTGAAACACAAGTTAAAAAATGCACAGTCATTTGTCTTTAAGCACACAGCTGTTTTCTAGCACGTTCCAGTAGAACCATTACTTCCTCTTCCGGCCACGACCCCTCCTGCCTCTAGAGGAGGGGCCTGCTCCATCGGGGCTCAGAGCACTGTCTAAGGGACTGGCCCCGATGTTGATCTGTCCTTCTTGAATTTCACTGCGTGCCTCAGGGGGAAGGTGCTCGATCTGCTGTTGTGTCTCCAAATAAAACATCACGTCTCTGAGCTGCTCCTGTAACTCAGATATGGTTGTCTCTTTACGCTCCACTGAAAAACACAAGGGATATATTTTATGACACACATTATTATGGCATTGCTCACACTTAATCTACAGTACAATCTCTAACTGAACTCCAACTAGAACTTTTGTTACTGCATTTAAAACAAATGGTAAATGTCAGGCCATTTCCTAAAGCCGCTCTATATATTTGAAAAAACAAAATGATATATTTTGAAACACCAAAAGAACTCCATATGATTGATATTATTAGAAAAATAACCATCTTGGTGTAAGCCAGTTTGCAAAATAAATGTAGTTTGGATTCTTGCATGTGTCTACTCACTACTCTCTTTGGCCCTTCGCTCTTCTTCGACTAACTGTGACTGTAGTTGAGTCTGGTTGGCTCTCAAGCAGCGGTTCATCTCCTGTTCCTCCTTCAGCTCCTGGCTAAGCTTTACCACTCTGGTATTAAGCTGGGTGCACCTGGACAGACACAGTTAAAACCAGAAGTATACATACGTAATAAAGGGTATAAAAACACAAATCACCCCCCCACACATTTACATTTGCCCTTTTTGTTTACTTTTACCAGACATTTCTGAATTCTGATTTTTTCTCTTTTGTGTTCATTATCTGAGGTCAGAGTTTTACATGCACCTTTAATTTTAATCATTTTCAGCCAAAGTTCAGATCACTCATACATGCATATAAACATACTTTTTCTCCATGGCCTGTTTCTCTTTAGAGAACTCGCCTAACCGTCGCTCCAAGTTATCACAGCGCTCCAAGGTCTCCTTAAATTTGGACTTCATGTTGTTTATCTAGAAATGGTAAATTTGTGAGATTATAAAAATTTTTCAACCATTACAAATACATTTAGCGCACAATGGATTTTAGTTGCCAGTACCTCCTCTGCAGTCTCTTTTTCCAGATGAGTAATCTTATTCTCCCAGTAAATTCTTTGTGACTCTAGCTGACTCGTTAGAAGGTACGAGTACTTCAGATAATAAATGATAATTAGACATGTTCACAGCGGCAGTTTAAAAGGGGGTTTATAGGCTTACTTCAAGTTGAAGTGCATCAATTTTCTCATCATGACAGAGGTCTCCTTCACATTCATACTGTACCATCTTCCCATCAGTCTTACTGGCCACTAGGCGGTGCACATAATTATCTGTATCAGAACAAAACACTGAAGTTATGAATTAGCAGAGACATCTTCTATTGAATAGGTTAACACTTAAATTTACAGTCACTAAAGTTGTTCAATTCATCTAATTTATGTAAAAACAGAAATACTATGAATCACTATACAAATGTTGCTTTAATGATGAAATTTCACACCAAATGCAGACAGTACCTCCAGCATAGTCCCATACTCTGTGGTTGGTGAGCTGCATAGCGTATGTATGCTGTGTTTCTTCAAAGTGTTTGTAAGCGTGACGACTAACGTAGCGACCACAACCAATATGGCCACAGATCAAACAAATCCATAGGTTCTACAACAAAAGGTAACAAGTAAAGCAAAGTACAGTACTGATAACATTTAAAAAGAATAATGCAAAGATTGATAATTACCTCCTGCACTCCACACTCAAAGCACTTGTTCTCTTCCACTGGCTCTGGTGTTTGGCAATACCTACATACCGGGCACCTAAAAGAAAACAATAGGCATCTATTGTCCATTTATGCAAGAACGGGCCAGAAACGAGCAGCATTTTACATGTAGCTCGTAGAAATAACCAACTGAGGACACCATTTTCAGCATTATTTTCAATTCTATGTATCATTCCTAATTCATGCCACTTACGAGACATCCTCCCAGCGCTGAAGACACTGACTATGAAAGCTGTGGTTACACAGTGTTGTGAGGACACCATTCACAGACTCATCCATTCTCTCCAGGCACACTGTGCACTTAGGCAGCTCAGTCAACTCCATCACTGGTAGGCTGGCCCCCTGGATAACAGAAATTATGAAACCAATTGTGAACATGTATGCTCTTAATGTCTTGAAAATATAAAACAATACTTACATTTTCAGATTTAAAAACCTCTGCTCTCTCCACATAGACTAACTGACACACTGCCTCTTCTATTGAGTTGAACTGTCGACCATTACAGGCAGTGTAAAAACTGTCAGCATCAGCCTGAATAACATACAAAGTTTAAAAGTAAAAAATATACAAATGTTTAATTTATCTGGACATTTTGAAAAGAAAGTAGAAGTTAACAAATGTACGGGTTTGCCTCAGGCACCATCTCGACTGTTTTCAGTAAGGGACTATAGCCACTTAGCTTGTCTATTTCAATGAGACAGGTGATTGCAGTGTTACATTTCCCTGGTTCATGAGCAATGGAGGGAAGAGTGATCAGACAGAAATCCACTAAATAGATTATAGAGCACAAAGCCAGTCTCCAGCAAATTATCCTTTGAGTGTTTAGGAGAACTGGATACGTCCTGCTGACAGTGCGTAAAGACTAGTTGAGCGTAAGAGAAGATAGATGGCAAGGGTAGGTATTTAAAATTATGCCATTTTCAGTATACAGAGAGACGGAATCAAAGAATAATTGTTTTCAGTGATTGAAACTAAATGTTTTGGATTTAAAAATATCTATACAACAACCATTGTTTTCTACATTCATTGTCAGACTTTAGAGCTTGTCAGTTGGAGCTGTATCTCCAATATTCATTTAGATAAGAACATCTCATCTTCTTTAAAAGCTTCCAGATGTATTGAGGATTATCATAAAATCTCAGTACAGGCTCTAAGTGAGGTTCAACCTAACCCTTGAGCACACTGCTATATGCTGTTAAGCATCAGTCATCTCACTAGTTGGACTACACTAGACAGGCCATGATTATGTTAAAACCTACCTGTGAACAGAACTTAATCAAAACCATGTATTGGTTTGGTGTAGAGTCTCGAATAATCTTCATGTGCTCCATGGCATCATTAAAAGGAGCCAAGAGCTTCATAAGATCATGACTGGTCATAGTTGCAGGCACAGTCAAGATGCATACCATGGCACTACGTCTCACATTTTCAGTTAGAGAAGTCATCTTGCTGCAAGAAATATCTTGTTTTAAAACTTTGAATAGACAAGGGACAGTATTGTTAGTGTCTCACTTTGTCTTGTAGAGATGCATGATGCCATGTACAATCTCGACAGAGGGGTTTCCACTGAAGAAGGAAATCTGATCTGGTAGCTGTTTGGAGGGCGAGTCTGGTGCCATCACTGGAGTGACTGTGTTTTTGTGTGCTCCCTCAGAGATGTCCAGTTCTGACTTCACAGCTGCAAAATCGCTGCTGTCATCAGCTGAACCGCCACACTCTTCACCCCCACCTTTATCTAGAGCAACACAGAGAAAGACAGACATGGAGTTTAGCAACTTAGGAATGACTGTGCAACATTAACTATTAAGTAAATGTAGTTTCAGTCTGGTGGGTGCTTACCTGGGCTGGGTTCAAAGGTTTCTATAACCATGTCACCCATGGCTCTACTGCCTATATGCTGGTGTAGTATAGCCGTTCTTTCTAGATCAGTCTTTCCACTGAGCGCCAGTTTGGCTATGCCCAAAGCCTTCTCCTCTTGTTCCTCTTCTGACATGCTCTCGGCCGCTGTCACAACACAAAAACAATTTCATTTTGTTCACAAGACAGACAAATCTACACTATTAAACACTTACCGGCGGAGTAATGGAAACCCCGTGGAAAAGGTGACTGTTCTGCTACTTCCAGTCGGATAACAACCAGGGATACACTCATGGGTAACAGAAGGCTACAGCAGCAAAAAAAAAACCCAACAAACCAACAAACATAAAGCTAACAACAGCTAGCTCTTGGCTACTTTTACAAACTAGCTATAAGAAATGTAAACTAGTTAGTACATTACAAGTATTTGTCCTGACGTTAGTGATTGTTCTTTTTGGTGTTGACAATTCTATATAACATAAAGCTAATGTTAAGACTGAAGAAGTATGTGCTAATGCTAACATAAGGCTAAGGCTAACCGGGCTGTCGTCTCCTTCGCTGAACATGTCGTGCATTACACTGCCCCCTGGGGGAATTAGACACTATTAAAACAGATGTGTAGAAATCGAGATGGTAGGGAATACGATATGGTTATAAAACATTAAGAAATGCAATTTACCTTATTATTTACATGGCAATTATTATAGGCTATTTATGGCATTTTATAAATGAGAATGTTGCTGCGCCTCGCATGGATGATCGACAAAAGTTGACAGCTGTAAAGACGAACAACTTCAAAGTGGTTGAAATAGTTTTCTACATCGATGACATCGAACTCAACAAAAAAGTCTAATGGGTAAACAAACATTGAAAAGACAGAGGGTAGTTTCAGACAGTTCAATTCTTAAGTGTAAGTGAAAAAGGATCAAAACCATAAAAAAACAAACTGATGTTTAATCGGATCGATGATTCAAGCAATTGTGCTTTTATTTATGTAAATGTATTCTCCTTGTTTTTTCCTCGTCATTTAAAAAATAAATAAAAATAATGTATATATTTCCCCTGGTAAGTATTTATTCACAGTCAATGTTTCAACGTTCAACGGTTCAGACCATTTCAGGGACAATTCCTCTGGACCACCCGAAGCCTAGATAAATCATCTTAATTTGTGGCAGACCACGTGACGTGAGACTGTATAACCTTTCATAACTGCTGGGGTAACAAAACGGGAACACTTTCAGACAAGAAGCAGTTGTATAAGACTTTCTGACTATTAGTTAAATCATCTTTCATCTTTGATAAAGAACAGGGACCTATCTGATAGTCCAATACATTTTAATTTGGAGAGGATTAAATCGTGATTTTTAGTTTCTGCTCGGCCCGGATTTAACCAGGCCAAGCAGGTCCATACTGTTCTGTGCCCCATAAGTTGTCCTTGTCCACAAAACACATTTTATTTAAAGCCTTTATTTGCAAATATGGATGATTGTATGTTTACACAACGCTAAAACAAAAGGGGAAAGGGTTACTATTTAGCACATTTTATATTACACTCCAATTCCCCCCCCACCCATTACATATTCCCCCCAATTCCCCCCCCCCCCAAAAAAAAGAATTACACAACAAAAAATAGTAAAAAAAAAAGAAAAGAAAAAAAAAGCACACTCTGCTGCGCCAGTAGTCATCCATCAGTGCTTCTTGTTTATAGCAATATCACTTTGCATTCCCGGGTTAACAAAATCCGACACGCGCAGATGACTTCAGTCAACTACTTTGGTTGAAAATTTAGCAGTTTGTTACATAAAGGTATAAAAATTTATAAACTAACAATGTAACTGGAAAACAAACCGAGATTCTGGGCACAGCATCTTCTGTAACCTTATTTACAATTAGGTCTAATACAAAGACCAAAAGGGTCTTTTGCACTTTTTAATTTAGAATAGCATTTCCCTTTGAGATTTGCATTTGTCAATTAATTTTGTGCACAATAATAACTGTTCTCTACATAATTGAGGCGATTCATACAATGTTAAATTGGGACTTCGGGTACAGAGGTGGTTGCATATATTACATTTGTCTCAAAGTCCCAAATACATTTCAAGATGGCTGCATTTAAGAAAACAAATCCTGTTACGTTGCACATGAATTTAATTATATAGTCTGTGATACAATCGGTCTACTGTAGCACAAAAAGCCAATGTGTGGTTTTATGGTTTTGGCTGGAGTAAGACGTTTCAAGGCAGACTTATAGACAAACACACTCTAATGTTGAACATGTGCAAGTAACTTGTTTTTTTAATTAGATGCGTTGCTTTTCAAGACTTGAGACTATAATTTTTAAATGTGGCTGCAGTTCCTCATTTGGACCACACATTTTATTGGGGTGACAAAAATATGAGGAACATGAAACATTGTTGAAGGATACAATAATGTGATGAATTAATCTAAAAAGGTCACATACTCTGTCACATCTGTTAATTTGTCAATATTTCTCTTTTAAAAGAATCTAGTAATGGTAATTACAATTGTTTAAACATGTTGATTGAATTTTCCCAGTTCAATGTGCATTGTGTAGCATTGAAAACAGTCTTGGCTTGTGAAGTCTCCAACCCGGGGTGGGGGGTGGGGGAGCATAAGTAGGAAATGGATCAGCATAGACTTTTGTAAGACCAACACAGCGTATGGTCTGACAGCAGTTGATGTTGTAGGGCTTTCAGACAGTTTGGACAGTCAATGATTCATGATGAATTTCAGACCTTAAGATTCTTTACAGTGTCTGCCCTCTTTTTGAGTAAATCTCCCATTTCTTGTAGTGAGCGAAGGTAACTACTGTGCACTTTGTCCATTGCTGACATTGTAAACGATGCTTCCTCCTAAAAAAAAATAAAAAATAAAATAAAATATATACACACAAATAGTCAGTGTCATATAAAGTCCTACAAGAGACAACCACTGTATAAAATACAGTGCACATGACACATTTGAGTAATAATCAATGAAGGACCAATCTTCTCTTTAGTGTCACCATCTTGTAGCTCACCTCCGAGTATCCATCCAAGTTTAAACTGGCAAGTTTAAGGGATGTCATGTTAAATTCCTGTCCTTTAACATGCTCTGAAGCCTGGATAAGCAAATCCAGCAAGCTCTCCGTCAGCTCCTGGAATCCAACCATCACTGCTGGCTACAACATACACAAAATCAAATACAACAATGTATATTGTCTTAACTACAAGGAGACATAAGCAATGTATAACAGAAAACTGCACCAGAGCAGTGCTGACATCCTTTTTCTTCTTTTTCTTTTTCTGTAGACTTGTCTTTAGTGGTCGAAGAACCTTGGCACAGTAGCTTGCCACCCATAACGCAACACTCATGGTCTAAAAAGTTACCAGAATATTATGTTAATTTGCACAACAAAAAAATAAAGTGTACACTATTAGAGATGCCTTACCTCTACGAAGAAAACTAGATTTTCCAATAGGGACGGTCTAGTTTTTAATACGCTCATTTTATTCTCCAACAAATCCCCCTTGCATTTATTTAGCATTTCTGTGGACAAAAACAAGTGAAAAAATGTTGTGGATATACTGTAATCTTATCTTTCAAAATATAAGACCACCAATAAAGAGGTAATTTACCTTGAAGTTGAACTTTTAAGGACTGGAAACCATTACAAATCTGTACTTGAAGCTCTGTTGACTCATCTGCATCAAGTAAAAGTTCAATTTATAAGAAAAATGCTTTCCCCCTGAACTTTTGTTCAACTTAGTTCACGCTTTGCTTACCAAGGCCAGCAGACTCAAGGTCCTGTAAGTGAACAGCGAGCTGGAGAGCAGCTGACTGGCACTGACAGCTTCCACTCGACAGAGCTGCAGTCAGTCGAGTAGAAGGTGGTCCCAACAGCGGATACTGCAAGAAAACAATTATTACATCCGTCTCATATCATAGGAATAAAAGATTTGCTTTAGACAACTTGCCTGCACATGTTTTTCTGCAAACTGGGTTGCTGACTGTAGTGTCTGGCTGAGTCGGGAAAGCAGGGCTCTTATTGTTGAGGTTTTGTCACCAATACCGTTTTCACTTGCCAGTGCAGAGTTGTGTGTGGAAGGTGAGAGTCCAAGGGCAGCTACGGATGCTATAAGGCGGAGCGTCAATGACCGCATCTTCAACCAAACAGACTCTTCCTCCAACGACTGGTGACGGTTCTCCTCACTTATTTGTCTGTGGAATAACTCCTTAGTTAGATTTGAAGAAATTAATAACTGAATCAGAGAATGATTACAGAAATAAAATAAAAAAGTTGATTCCTTCTTGGTGGGACTCTAGCTTGGCCAGCCTTAAACATGCTTTTCGTATACTTTACAGACTTGTATAGTCTGGGATCGGGTCTCCACTTTCCAAATTTCATGGCCATGATAAAAATCAATTAATCAGAGAAATGAAAGATTTGTCCAAATCAAAACAAAGATGGTAACTTACAAATAAGAATATAACGCAAAAGACTGCAAAACATTGCAGACTTCTGCAGAATCAGAACTTAACACACTTAAAATTAGATAAAGGTTATTAATATACTTATAGCACACATCTCAAGTTCTACCATGTCATGTCAGTGGAAAGCTAATAATTTCAACAACTATTTCAACTAGGGGTGCACCAATACATCAGCCCAGAATTGGTATCGGCCGATGTTCATGTCATTAAGTCAGTCCAAAACCACCAATATCAGTAATGAAAGAGTCAACTCGGCTGTTCCTTCAGAAACAGGAAGGAAAACAAGAAAAGAACAGCTCCGTGGACAGATGCTGCTATATTCTAATAGAACAGACTGTAAACATTAATCCAGTTTTTATCCTGAGCCAACAGACCCAGAATAAACAACGTGACAGACTTTTAAAAACTCTAGAAAAGTTTTAGAAGAAACTTGTATAAGTGCAACAAATTCACTTGCGACCCACGATAAACGCAATGTTTTTTTCAGATATTATTTGCCTAGTTTTCCTCCTAAATGATCAGTTTAGACATGTTTCCTCCCAAAAACTTCAGTGTAAGATTTGAAGAAGAGAAGAAACGTGTGAGCCGACAGTCTGAGGAGGAGCAACACGATAACACATGGACTGGAGGTTTAATCTAAATAAGACAGGAAATTCACAGAATGGAAAAGTGTGAAGTCTAATTTTAATGTTATAGCATATCTATCTATATCTGTCCGTCCGAGGGAGTCGGATCTCTCCTTCACTGTGGAACTCTTCCAGGTTTCTACTTTTTCCCCAAAGAGGTTTGGTAGTTTTTCCTGGCCGAGAAGGAGGGTCTACAGACAAGGGAGCTCGGGACATTTGTCTAAGGACACGGGATGCTGGGACATTACCAAGTTCCTATGAACATTGTTTATTCTGGTTTTATTCTGGGGTTTTTTCAACTGTAGCCCCTCGAGGCAACTACTGTTGTGATTTTGGGCATTACAAAAATAAATTGAATTGAATATCTATAGATATCTATAGATATATCGAAATGTCCTTTTTTTTACCCAAATGAAGGGTATAATGTGTCCCATCTCAACATTTTAAAATTAATTTGATCCTTATTTTAAAATACAGCAATATTTCTTTGTTAAAAATATATTTTACAATTTTACCAAAGAAAGTATAGAAGATATTGGCCTAAAATTTCCATATCGGTGCGCCACTAATTTCAACCACTGTATACAAAACGTTAAACTAAGAATGCCATAACTAATAATTTCAGGGGGAAAATGTGACCTATAATCTAGCATTTTTCTTTGAAAATTCAGAATCGAATGTCAATTTCTATGGTCAAAACGCTAATAATACACTCAAAAACATTCCTGTAAGCATAGTTTCCCAGAGCTTTTGTTTATCATTATAATAATTTCATTTCAAAGTACCGTATTTTGCGGGCTATAAGCCGCTACTTTTGTCAGATGTTTTGAGCCATGCGGCTTATTTAGAGGCTGCGGCTTTTCTGTGGTTTTTTTCTTTCACCGCTAGGGGCGAACTAACCGGAATTTGAATCAAAAACTACAGAAAAGTTAAGCAAAGAAGCAGATGTTGCTTTTTTATTCAGCTAGCAAATAGAACACGGACGACAAATTAGCAACTATAAATTATTTTCAAATTCTTGCCGCATCATTATGGAACCCAAACGAAGAAAGTTCGTACGAAGCAAGTTTTAAGCTGAAGGCCATCGAATCTTGCTAGGAAGCCGCGCGGCTGCACGCAAGCTTAACATCAATGAATGTACGCTGAGACGCTGGAGGGGACGGAGGGGACAGCGGGGAGAGCTCATGCGATGCCAAAAGTCAAGGAAAGAGTTCTGCGGCCTATACAAAAGGTGCGGCCTATGTATTGTTTTATTATCGTTTTTTTAAAAATAGAGCAAATGCGGCTTATATAGGGGAGCGGCTAAAAGTCCGGAAAATACGGTAATCCATAATTTGCAAAAATACAATTGGAGATTTTGGCAGCAATCAAAAAATATATTTTCAAAGAGTTACATAATGACACTTGCACATATGTACAAAGGCTGTTGAGGATCACTTAGAACTCTAGTATCAATATATTTTACTGGGGAATTTGAGTAATTGTACTTCAAAGTAATGCAATGCAAAATTTAGAATAAATAAAAATATAATGCAACTACAAATACTTTTTAGCTGTTCGAAAATATATCTAAGAAATGACCAGATCACTTTTTTTTTCTTGATTTAATTGATGTAATTGATTTCATGACATTCTAAATTATGGCCCAAAAGAATTCTCAGGTCTGATATAGTTTTATTTTGTATTGATTTCTTTACATTTCATTTAAACACTTAAAACTAAAATGATCTCTGTATTTATCAATTTCATTGTATTTAAAGTTAGTCACTAAAGGCCGATTCCACGCATACACAAGTCAACTGTCCCCATGCAGTGCATACGGCACCAGTGATGGGTGATACCACAGATTTTTGATTCAATCCGCTAGCTACCAAGGAAAATATTGCGATATCAACAAGCCCTGCACAAATACTATAGAGTATAATCACTGCCGCAAAGAATTAAGAGACCACTGACTGACCACCATTAACAGTAGTGGTGTAATGATTCAGGAATCTCACAATTCGATTCAGTACGATTCTGTCACGATTCTTAAAATAATGAAAATTGTATTGTCATTATTCCCACTTTGTTGTTTATTTTGTAGGTTTTTTTGATACCAAAGTTAAAAAATATTTTTTTAAATTGAAAAACTTTCGCCTTCACAGTGGAGGACCACAAAGTCCCATGTTTGGAGGGAATTTTGTTGGAAGAGTGTGACTCGTTTTTTCATAACACCATGTCAAAGTGCACATTATTCACAGGGAAGGGCTGAATGCTGGAGAAACTGTGGTTGCTAGGAGTCAAACCATTACCATGTGTTTTGGGACTGTCCTGTAGCACAGAAATATTGGGCACAAATTATCCAGGCAATACAGAATATTTTTGACACCTCTATTCCACTAAACTTTGGAACAATGTATTTAGGCCTCAAAACTCCTGCTATGGACATAATGGATGGATAGCTATAGAGCATACTTTTAGGCAATCACAAAAAAATTGAAGACACAGACTGCTCAGACGATCAAGGACTGGATGGACATCATAACTGACATAAGCACCATTGAAAAAATAACCGCTGGACTCAGCTTGAAAATGGATTAATTCAACAAACAATGGACAAAATGGGACTCATACTTCCTGCCATAAAATGTGCTTACCCCTCACTCCATTGGATGCTACCCCATTATCTGCTAAACTTATTATTTACTCAGAGTGCCCTTTTAAAAAAAAAATCATAATTATTATTATAATACATACGAGAGAATGAGTATGTGTGTGCATGTATACGTGGATATATGTATGTGCAAGCAAACATACATATATATATATATATATATACACATATATACAAATACATATATATATATATATATACACACACATATACATATACACATATACACACACACATATACATATATATACACATATACAAATATATACACATATATACATATATATATAATACACACACACACACACACACACATATATATATACATATATATACATACATATATATACATACATAGAGTATTTTTTTCTCTTCACATAGGTTAGTTTGTGTGATGTAAGTTCATGTTGCTATATGTTTAAAAAAGAATAAATAGAAGAAAAAAAAAAAGACTGAAAATTTTAGCCTAATTCAGGTTATGGCATTTGTAATTACAGGACTTAATAGGCTCTTATCTTTTAGTTACATTTAGAGCCACTTGATGTATTTAGCCTGTACATGAACCCCCTCAAAAATGAGATTGTACATCAAGGGGCTTTCCAATAGATACAGTAGAGCTTGTGTTTTAGCAAACTGCGTCTTTACAGCCGTTTGCAGAAATGTTTTGCCAGATTTATTTGTTCAAAACACTTCCACACTGTAGACCATCGTCTGCTTTCTTTGTTGCTGTCCGTTGTTCCGACGCTTTTAAATTGTCAAACATTTGTCGAGCACATTACGCGCCATGCGCACAAGCATGTTTGAGAGACGATGATGCACGCATTTTATGCGGACTGGCAAGACCTGTCTGCAGTCCTGTTAATGTAGTTTTTC
Organism: Chaenogobius annularis; assembly: GCA_015082035.1. Lineage (NCBI taxonomy): Eukaryota > Metazoa > Chordata > Actinopteri > Gobiiformes > Gobiidae > Chaenogobius > Chaenogobius annularis. The sequence continues at coordinate 272,915 of BJKM01000405.1, read as the reverse complement.
AGCGCGTATCTCTCAATTTCACATAGAAAAGGATAGACGCATGTGTACAATGCGAATTGTGACATTCAAGAATAGTACAAAATATACAACTCTGGCTGAATGCTTTTGTGATGTAGAACTCTCTGGATTACAAACTGTCTTTTTTTCGGGTCAACCCAGCACTTATTCACGGAGTTACGAGCACAAGCAGCTGATTAACTAACACTCTAGATTTAATATATCGTGAATTACCGCTGTGTATTTCGCGCCACATTTAAATTATTTTAGAAGCAACATTAAACATGAGGCCAATTGTCCTGACATAAGTTTTCAGGCACACACAACTGCCACATGTGTTCTTATAATAAACAATGGCCCCATTTGACTGAGAAGCTGCCTGCCATAATAATGTATGATTAAAGATGCACCATGTAACTTGAGGGTGGAGGCTGACCAGTCTAGTGTTCTACATCTCTTCCCCAAAATACAGTAACAGTGTGCTATATTGTCATTATGGCATTGTACCAATATTATACAATATCAGTAGTGTACTGGAAATGACTAATTTTATAGGAAGAAATAAATTCCAGACACTCTTCCCCCTTGTTGAATAAAACAAATCGCTCACTATGTATGTAGGAGGAAAGGACATGTAAGCAAGATACAGTAGTAAAGGGTTGCCTCTCTTAGTCGAACTTATCAAAATAATTGCATTTTTTACCCTTATATAGAGAACAAATAAAATAAACAACCAATTAAAAGAAAACCATACCGATCCTTCGGGTCCCAGCAGGTAAAAACTGTAAGATCTCGGTTGTCTCTTAAAGTATTCCATGGGATATCGTCTTCTTCTGCAGTCAAAGACATGGCCTTCACACTTTCCTCCAGGCTTAACACACTTTAACAAAAACAGAAAGCGTTAGAAAAAAAACAAAACCTTTGCACCAACTTTATTTGTCAAGTAAAAGCTTACATGTCGGCTTCCAAAATTAGATCCAGCCACATCCTCTCCGTCCGAATTTGAGCAAAGTGCAGCGATTGGTTTAACCTGTTCCTGAGAGCAATGAACTCTGGGATCTTCTCAAAAGCCCCATACTTGTACGCCTGGATGATATATTCTGAGGTCTTAAAGAGTGGAAAACAAACATTCAGCACTGAATAACATGTTGACTATGTAAAAAAGGTAGTGCCTGTAAAATATTATATTAAAATTCAGTTAAAATGAAAATTCATGCCTGAACAATGCCAAAATGATGCATTATTATTATTATCACTACTATTAATAATAGTATATTTCTTTTTTAAAGATTTTGTGGCCACCAGGCTTTATTGGCAGGAAATGGGGGATGAGAGAGAAGGGACATGCAGTAAATCGGGGTCGGGAATCGAACTCACGACACTGCGACCGGCTGCGCTTGGAGCCTAACCACTTGGCAAGGACACAACGACAGTTTCCGCTAGTCACTGTGACTTTTATGCATGTGTTACTGATTACGAGGGGTGTAACAATTCAGAAATCTCACGACGATTTGATTCGTCAAGATTCTTTCACGATTTGTTAAATAATGAAAATTTTCATTAATTCCACTTATTAATTTTGTCTTTTAATTATTGTTATTGTATTGACCTTATTCTGCCTCTGTTGTAATGGCACTTCCGGTCCAGCGGTAACTTTGGTTTGAATGGAGAACGAGGTAAAAGTCTTGTTGCTAAAACATGCTATAAAGTAGATTGATTTGTGTAAAATGTCCAATGTTGATGTGGCCAACATGTCAACAATGCACCAATTTCCTGGGCGGCCCGAAAATGGCTTTTTAGTCTGTGTTTATTTTCTCTCGAAGTGGGCAGCCCTATATTAACTACAACCAGTAGGATTACGTGGAATGGCGGCACCCAGACGGGATTATGGAATAAGGTGAATAGGGCCCAACTGATTTTGGGGAGGGCTGATATGAGGCCTATATATAAGGAAGTTGGGGGTGCCAATACAACTGCCGATATATTAAGTAATGGAAAATAGTTTATCCATCCATCCATCCATCCATCTTCTTCCGCTTTATCCGGGGCCGGGTCGCGGAGGCAGCAGTCTAAGCAGGGACTCCCAGACTTCCTTTTCCCCAGACACTTCCTCCAACTCCTCCGGGGGGATCCCGAGGCGTTCCCAGGCCAGCCGAGAGACATAGTCCCTCCAGCGTGTCCTGGGTCTTCCCCGGGGCCTCCTCCCGGTGGGACATGCCCGAAACACCTCCCTAGGGAGGCGTCCAGGAGGCATCCGGAACAGATGCCCGAGCCACCTCAGCTGGCTCCTCTCAACGTGGAGGAGCAGCGGCTCTACTCCGAGCTCCTCCCGTGTGACTGAGCTCCTCACCCTATCTCTAAGGGAGCGCCCAGCCACCCTGCGGAGGAAACTCATTTCGACCGCTTGTATCCGCGATCTTGTCCTTTCGGTCACTACCCAAAGCTCATGACCATAGGTGAGGGTAGGAACGTAGATTGACCGGTAAATCGAGAGCTTTGTCTTTCGACTCAGCTCCTTCTTCACCACAACGGTCCGATGCAGTGACCGCATCACTGCAGACGCTGCACCGATCCGCCTGTCAATCTCACGCTCCATCCTTCCCTCACTCGTGAACAAGATCCCGAGATACTTAAACTCCTCCACTTGGGGCAAGGACTCCCCACCCACCTGGAGAGGGCAAGCCACCTTTTTCCGGTCGAGAACCATGGCCTCAGATTTGGAGGTGCTGATTCTCATCCCAGCTGCTTCACACTCGGCTGCAAACCGTCCCAGTGCATGTTGCAGGTCCAGGTTTGATGGAGCCATCAGGACAACATCATCTGCAAACAGCAGAGATGAGATCCTGTGCTCTCCAAACCGGACCCCCTCCGCCCCCTGACTGCGCCTAGAAATTCTGTCCATAAAAACAATGAACAGAACCGGTGACAAAGGGCAGCCCTGGCGGAGTCCAACACGCACTGGGAACAGATCTGACTTACTGCCGGCAATGCGAACACAGCTCCTGCTCCGGTCATACAGGGACCGGACAGCCCTGAGCAAAGGGCCCCGGACCCCGTACTCCCGCAGCACCCCCCAAAGGGCACACCGTGGGACACGGTCGAAAGCCTTCTCCAGATCCACACAAAGCACATGTGGACTGGTTGGGCAAACTCCCATGAACCCTCGAGCACCCGATGGAGAGTATAGAGCTGGTCCAGTGTTCCACGACCAGGACGAAAACCACTCTGCTCCTCCTGAATCTGAGGTTCGACTATCGGTCGGATTCTCCTTTCCAGTACCCTGGAATAGACCTTACCAGGGAGGCTGAGGAGTGTGATCCCTCTATAGTTGGAGCACACCCTCCGGTCCCCCTTCTTGAACAGAGGGACCACCACCCCGGTCTGCCAGTCCAGAGGCACCGACCCCGACCGCCACGCGATGTTGCAGAGGCGTGTCAACCAAGACAGTCCTGCAACATCCAGAGACTTTAGGTACTCGGGGCGTATCTCATCCACACCCCGGAGCTCTGCCACCGAGGAGTTTGCCAACAACCTCAGTGACTTCGGCTTGGGTGATGGATGAGTCAGCCTCCGAGTCCTCCGTCTCTACTTCCTCTTCGGAAGACGTGGCAGTGGGATTTAGGAGGTCCTCAAAGTACTCCTTCCACCGCCCGACGACGTCCCCAGTCGAGGTCAGCAGGTCCCCACCCGCACCGTAAACGGTGTTGGTGGAACACTGCTTCCCCTCCTGAGGCGCCGGACGGTTTGCCAGAATTTCTTTGGGGCCGACCGATAGTCCTCCTCCAGGGCCTCCCCGAACTCCTCCCAGACCCGGGTTTTTGCCTCTGCGACAGCACGAGCTGCGGCACGCCTGGCCCGCCGATACCCCTCAACGGCCTCAGAGTCCCACAAGCCAAAGAGGCCTGATAGGCCTCCTTCTTCCGCCTGACGGCATCCCTTACTTCCGGTGTCCACCACCGGGTTCGGGGTTGCCGCCGCGACAGGCACCTGAGACCTTGCGACCACAGCTCCGAGCAGCCGCATTGACAATGGAGGTCGAGAACATGGTCCACTCGGACTCAATGTCCCCAGCCTCCCCCGGGATTTGGGAGAAGCTCTCCCGGAGGTGTGAATTGAAGACACCGCTGACAGCGGGCTCCGCAAGACGTTCCCAACAGACCCTCACTATACGCTTGGGCCTGCCAAGTCTGTCCGGCTTCCTCCACCGCCAGCGGATCCAACTCACCACCAGGTGGTGATCGGTTGACAGCTCCGCCCCTCTCTTTACCCGAGTGTCCAAGACACGCGGCCGGAGGTCAGATGACACGACAACAAAGTCGATCATTGACCTCCGGCCAAGGGTGTCCTGGTGCCACGTGCACTGGTGGACACCCTTGTGCTTGAACATGGTGTTCGTTATGGACAGTCCGTGACTAGCACAGAAGTCCAATAACTGAACACCGCTCGGGTTCAGATCGGGGGGCCGTTCTTCCCAATCACCCCTCTCCAGGTGTCACTGTCGTTGCCCACGTGGGCGTTGAAGTCCCCCAGTAGAACAACGGAGTCCCCGGTCGGTGCACTGTCCAGTACCCCTCCCAGGGACTCCAAGAAGGCCGGGTACTCAGCACCGTTGTTCGGCCCGTAGGCCGACACCACAGTGAGAGACCTGTCCCCAACCCGAAGGCGTAGGGACGCGACCCTCTCGTTCACTGGGGTAAACTCCAACACATGGCGGCTGAGCTGTGGGGCAATAAGCAAGCCCACGCCAGCCCGCCGCCTCTCCCCGCAGGCAACACCAGAGAAGTGGAGCGTCCAGCCCCTCTCAAGAGGATGGGTTCCAGTGCCCAAACTGTGCGTGGAGGTGAGGCCGACTATATCTAGTCGGAACCGTTCAACCTCCCGCACAAGCTCAGGCTCTTTCCCCCCCAGTGAGGTGACGTTCCATGTCCCCAGAGTTAGTCTCTGCGTCCGGGGATCCGGTCGTCGAGGCCCCTGCCGTCGACTGCCGCCCAGATCCCTCTGCACCAGCCCCTTACGGATCCTCCTGCAGGTGGTGGGTCCACGGGAGGACGGCCCCACGTCACTCGTTTGGGTTGCACCCGGCCGGGCCCCGTGGGGAAAGACCCGGCCACCAGGCGCTCGCCGTCGAGCACCCACGCCAGGCCTGGCTCCAGGGTGGGGCCCCGGTAACGCCAATCCGGGCGACGTAACTGGCCTTGTTTTTTTTTTTCGTCGAAAATAGTTTATAGGCAGCTGATTATAAAAAGTGTGTCAAGCTCAAAATCATTTTAAATTGGGTTTATTTAAAGGTGCCATTAACTGTTGTTCTGCCTCTTAACAGTGAATTGTAATGGCTGGAAGTTTGTTTGAAAACACATTATTTTTGACGAGCCTGCTGTGAGCCCAATAAATGCGTGTGTGCCGCAGTAATTAATATGC